>OY101443.1:34120648-34339312 GCA_956483585.1 Gymnocheta viridis
AATATTAATTTTGGGAAAAAGTGCGAATAAAAATTTAACACTAAACTTCGTTCCTCTTATAAAAAAATATTTATGATGGTACGTCCTTTTGTTTCAGAAAACACAAATACAAAAGAACGTAACAAATATAACTTAAGAAATATTTCGAAAAATATTGTTTTTTCTCTTGAATTAGTTTAGTTGTTCTGTTTTAATTCCATATTCATCAATTGTTTCTTTATCTAAAATATTTCTTTATTTTATAACGTTTTTTGCTTCTTCTGTAAAATTAGAAAAAGTGAGGTTACGTACTTTTGGATTTCCGACGACGTTATGTACTATGTAGTGTCTCAAATCGCGTTATTGTTATTAAAATACATGATAATTTTTAAAATTATTGTTGAATTTTTCGTATTCTAATTCATTAAATAATACGGGCAAATAGTTGATATTCCTAGCCACTAGTATCCAGCGTCAAAAGAGGTAAAACCGAACAAAGAACGCTGATGAGATGGTGTAGCGACCGTTCTATATCAAATAAAAGTGCTTTCTTAATAGAAAATGAATTTATCCAAACACAATTTCTTAAAAATTAAGAAGAAATTGGTAAACTAGGATTTGAACTCAAGCCAAAAAATTCATTTAAATATAAACCTTAAACAGTATAAATATTACTTATTGTTTTTATTATTTGGCTTTTTAATTTTTATAATCTGTGCTTAGTTTTATGTCAAAAGTGGAAAAAAATAGAAAATATAAATTATTAGCACAAAACAATAAATATCAACTTTAGCTAAAAACATTAAACAAAGATTAAAAATGATTTTGTCTTTTTCAAATAAATGCTTTAAGTAAAAGGTGAATTTAATTTAGATTACCAAAGGTGGAAGAAACGGTGGTTGCACAGTAAAGGATAGTTAAGAATAGAAGTTCCTACAATAACACCTTTTATAATTCATCATGACCAACGAATTTCCTTATGTAACTCACTAATTCTGGCAGTGATCTACTATAATCATATTCACTTTGACGTTCACCATTTTTGTAAGCGAACAAGGTGGGATACCCTTCAACTTGTTGATCAGCACACAGCTTTCTATTATCTACGAAAGTACAATCAACTTTAGCAATTTTAACATCCTTAGCGGTATCATGGATTTTTTCAGCCAATTGATCCAAACCGAACTTAGTTTTTGACAATGACCACACCAAGGAGCATAGAATTTGACGAAGGTAATACCATTGGCCACCGAATTCACGAAGTTGTCCCCCGTTAATTGCAATACTTGTAATTTATCTTGGCCATCACCAGCTGGTTTTTTGGTAGAGGGTGTTTCTTGATTGGCATCACTACCCAACATTTTTTTTTACATAACTGTGTAAATCATCGAGTCCACGGGAACCAGAGTACTTTTCAATTTTCTTGCCATCCTCAATCCACAAAAGTGTAGGATAACCTTTAACTTCAAAGTCTAGGCATATAGGACGATAAATAGTACAATCAATCTTGGCAATGCTTACGGCTTGTTCATTTTGAAATGCCTTGAGCAATTCTTCCCAAATATGCTCCAATGTTAAATCACGACCCAGATTTAGATGCACCAATTACGCCACACGAAGTGAGATGTGTGATGTCAAAGATAAAATATAACAAAGCACCTGGCGAGGATCGCATAACATATGAATTCTTAAAAAATGCTTCAGATCTTTTTATGGAAATGGCGCAATGTTTCAATGTAATTTATGAATGTGGGAAGCTAGTATAATTTACCAAACATATAAAAAAGGAGACAAGACTCTTACGAGCAATTTTCGCGGAATTTCCTTCATTAAACCAACTGCAAAATTAATGATGGGAGTCCTAAATACCAGGTTAAATAATTGGCTCAGTAAATATAATATTATCACGGAATACCAAGCAGGTTTCCGCCAAGGTTGCTCTACATCAGATAATATATATAATCTAGCTGCAATTGCCAATATTAAGCAAAATGAGATATCGCGTTCTTTGTCGATTTTAAAGCAGCATTTGATAAGATCTCTAGAAAATCACTTATATACAAATTACATAACATTCGTGTTTATACAAAAATAGTTAATTTAATCGAAAACATTTACAGCAAGACAGAATTCGCGGTATGGACTGGAGATGAGTTATCCGAAAAGTTTAGCACGGAATCAGGAGTAAAACAAGGTTGCCTTCTGTCTCCAACGCTTTTTGCACTATATCTAAATGATCTGCATGATGTTTTAAAAGGAGGAGTTACTATACATAACGCAAATACAAATATAAACATAAGACTATTACTATATGCAGATGATATTGTGATATTGGCAAATGACACAACAACTATGCGAGCAATGATCAGCAGACTTGAAACTTACTGTAAATGTTGATATTTCGTAAAGGTGGAAAAATTTCTACGAGAGCAGTTTTGGTACAACGGTAATCAGATTAAAAATTCGTCGGAATACACCTACTTGGGAGTGACACTTACACCCAAAATATCATTTAGTAAGCACATCGAGAAGAGTAACACGTCGGCCAAAAACAATATAAATATGGCATGGAGCAGCTTCTTCGAAAAGGGCAACGTTACATTACAGGCAAAATGGAATCTTTTCAGTCCGTGTGTAGGGCAATACAAACATATGGTGCTCAAGTCTGGGGATACACATACTTCGAGGAAGTCGACAAGCTATAACGCTTTTTTTGAAAAAGGTTTTAAAACTACCTTCGTTTACCCCAAAGCATATTTTGATTTTAGAATCAGGCATAGAAAATGGCCATATATATACTTTAGACTTGCATTTAAGATATATAATAAAAACGCTATTCAATTACAACAGCAGCCGTCTACCAAATCAGTTCTCCAAAATTTTAATAAGGAAAAAACTGTTCTGGTTCCAGTATATACATATATAGATTGTGCAGAGATTGTCCTTTTACAGAAAGCTGCGGATACGACACGATTCTACAAATACATACCTTAATTATGAAAGTAATCAGCTGTATTTTGAAAACATTATTAATATAAATTCGGTTAGCTGGGTGTTTAAAGTTAGAGCTGATCTAATTGATTGATTGTGCTCCCTATGTAATTTGAAACAGTCGGAAACTTTGCCTCATTTCGTAGCCATCTGTCCCATTCTGCGTCATAAACGAAAGAGATGTCTCAGAAAAACATTACTAACAGAGGTGGAACTCATGAATATTTTAAATAATGTATATTATGATTGGAAAAATTTGGTTCATTACATTACAGATGCGCTAGCATACAGAAAAGATATATTAAAAGAATTTTATTAACAGTGAAAAGCTAAATTAAAACTAAAAAAAATTTAGAAATACATATGTATACATTTATACTCAACTTGAGAAAATATAACCATTTCATAGACTGACGAAATATTGCCATCGGCTTAAGTTCTTATTTTGAAATAATCCCATGAAGAGGGATATAGTACATATTTGTTAATTCATTTTTTAATATTTCATAGAAGTTTATAAGTTTACATTGTAAAACATAATCAAATGGAAAATAAATAACTACTACTACTAATATAAATTAAAAAATTATTACTTTTATTGTTAGTATTTATTTTAGTGAAACTTGCAATTTGTTTTTAACAAAATGGTTAATGTTTTACTGAATAAGTAAAATATTAATTTTGGGAAAAAGTGCGAATAAAAATTTAACACTAAAATTTGAAAGATTCCCATAAAAAGCACCAATTATTAACTTGACAAGCACCCGGTCGCAAAATTTTGTTTGACATCACTCTATACAAATGTATAGCAGTTGTTGTTTTTACATTTTCTACAAACCTCTTACAACTACAATTAGAGTTGAAAAAAAGTCAGCCTAGGTAGTAATGGTAAAGTAAGAAAACAAAAACAATTGGTTGATTATTGAGTTCTTGTTACAACTTTGATATTGTTTAAACTTTTCATTTGTTTTAATGAAGGTTTAATATAATATCTCCAGTTGTTCTAAGAAATATTTGGGTAAAGTTCCCTGATGATCTGCATTAGCAACAGTGAAATGCGCATAGGAACAAGCTATACCCCTCAATAATCAATTGCAATTTGTTTTTAACAAAATGGTTAATGTTTTACTGAATAAGTAAAATATTAATTTTGGGAAAAAGTGCGAATAAAAATTTAACACTAAAATTTGAAAGATTCCCATAAAAAGCACCAATTATTAACTTGACAAGCACCCGGTCGCAAAATTTTGTTTGACATCACTCTATACAAATGTATAGCAGTTGTTGTTTTTACATTTTCTACAAACCTCTTACAACTACAATTAGAGTTGAAAAAAAGTCAGCCTAGGTAGTAATGGTAAAGTAAGAAAACAAAAACAATTGGTTGATTATTGAGTTCTTGTTACAACTTTGATATTGTTTAAACTTTTCATTTGTTTTAATGAAGGTTTAATATAATATCTCCAGTTGTTCTAAGAAATATTTGGGTAAAGTTCCCTGATGATCTGCATTAGCAACAGTGAAATGCGCATAGGAACAAGCTATACCCCTGAATAATCAATTGCAATTTGTTTTTAACAAAATGGTTAATGTTTTACTGAATAAGTAAAATATTAATTTTGGAAAAAGTGCGAATAAAAATTTAACACTAAAATTTGAAAGATTCTCATAAAAGCACCTATTATTAACTTGACAAGCACCCGGTCGCAAAATTTTGTTTGACATCACTCTATACAAATGTATAGCAGTTGTTGTTTTTACATTTTCTACAAACCTCTTACAACTACAATTAGAGTTGAAAAAAAGTCAGCCTAGGTAGTAATGGTAAAGTAAAAAACAAAAACAATTGGTTGATTATTGAGTTCTTGTTACAACTTTGATATTGTTTAAACTTTTCATTTGTTTTAATAAAGGTTTAATATAATATCTCCAGTTGTTCTAAGAAATATTTGGGTAAAGTTCCCTGATGATCTGCATTAGCAACAGTGAAATGCGCATAGGAACAAGCTATACCCCTCAATAATCAATTGTAATTTTTTTTTAACAAAATGGTTAATGTTTTACTGAATAAGTAAAATATTAATTTTGGGAAAAAGTGGGAATAAAAATTTAACACTAAACTTCGTTCCTCTTATAAAAAATATTTATGATGGTACGTCCTTTTGGTTCAGAAAACACAAAAGAACGTAGCAAATATAACTTAAGAAATATTTCGAAAAATATTGTTTTTTCTCTTGAATTAGTTTAGTTGTTCTGTTTTAATTCCATATTCATCAATTGTTTCTTTATCTAAAATATTTCTTTATTTTATAACGTTTTTTGCTTCTTCTGTAAAATTAGAAAAAGTGAAGTTACGTACTTTTGGATTTCCGACGACGTTATGTACTATGTAGTGTCTCAAATCGCGTTATTGTTATTAAAATACATGATGATTTTTAAAATTATTGTTGAATTTTTCGTATTCTAATTCATTAAATAATACGGGCAAATAGTTCATATTCCTAGCCACTAGTATCCAGCGTCAAAAGAGGTAAAACCGAACAAAGAACGCTGATGAGATGGTGTAGTGACCGTTCTATTTCAAATAAAAGTGCTTTCTTAATATAAAATGAATTTATCCAAACACAATTTCTTAAAAATTAAGAAGAAATTGGTAAACTAGGATTTGAACTCAAGCCAAAAAATTCATTTAAATATAAACCTTAAACAGTATAAATATTACTTATTGTTTTTATTATTTGGCTTTTTAATTTTTATAATCTGTGCTTAGTTTTATGTCAAAAGTGGAAAAAAAGAGAAAATATAAATTATTAGCACAAAACAATAAATATCAACTTTAGCTAAAAACATTAAACAAAGATTAAAAATGATTTTGTCTTTTTCAAATAAATGCTTTAAGTAAAAGATGAATTTAATTTAGATTACCAAAGATGGAAGAAACGGTGGTTACACAGTAAATGATAGTTAAGAATAGAAGTTCCTACAATAACACCTTTTATAATTCATCATGACCAACGAATTTCCTTATGTAACTCACTAATTCTGGCAGTGATCTACTATCATCATATTCACTTTGACGTTCACCATTTTTGTAAGCGAACAAGGTGGGATACCCTTCAACTTGTTGATCAGCACACAGCTTTCTATTATCTACGAAAGTACAATCAACTTTAGCAATTTTAACATTCTTAGCGGTACCATGGATTTTTTCAGCCAATTGATCCCAAACCGAACTTAGTTTTTGACAATGACCACACCAAGGAGCATAGAATTTGACGAAGGTAATACCATTGGCCACCGAATTCACGAAGTTGTCCCCCGTTAATTGCAATACTTGTAATTTATCTTGGCCATCACCAGCTGGTTTTTTGGTAGAGGGTGTTTCTTGATTGGCATCACTACCCAACATTTTTTTTACATAACTGTGTAAATCATCGAGTCCACGGGAACCAGAGTACTTTTCAATTTTCTTGCCATCCTCAATCCACAAAAGTGTAGGATAACCTTTAACTTCAAAGTCTAGGCATATAGGACGATAAATAGTACAATCAATCTTGGCAATGCTTACGGCTTGTTCATTTTGAAATGCCTTGAGCAATTCTTCCCAAATAGGAGCCAAACGCTGGCAATGACTGCACCAGGGTGCATAAAACTTAATAAAATGCTTTCCGTTTGAAACATGTTTCGCAAAGTTTTCCTCAGTCAATTCACCTAGTTTTCCTTTACCAGCTACTGGGACGGCTTCATCAATATCTCCACCTTGATGAATATTTTTACCGCTGCTTAATTGCTCATCAATGAATTCAGTTATGGAAGGCATATCTCGGGTGGCCTTGTATTTCACCGATTCCTTTTCACCGAGTTTGAAAAAGCGAAGAGTGGGATAGCCGGTTACTTCATGTTCATCACATATTTTTTGCTGTTTAGTACAGTCTACTTTGGCAATTATAACTTGAGGTTCATCTTTAACGTTCATCATTTCAGCCAATTGTTGCCACAGAGGATGTAAGCGTTTGCAGTGACCGCACCTGGAGTTAAAAATGATTGTTAATAATATTAATTTCAATTCTAACAAAAATATAAAAACACGAAACAAGTACATGGGAACAAATCAACGCTGTTGATAATAAAAAATACAAAATCGTAAGTTGTTTTTTTTAATCTAAAAATTGTAGTGTAATATTTTCGGCGCTCTTGGTTGCGGGTTTACGGGGATCAAAACTTGTATATTTAATTGGTCATAACTACTACAATATACCGATATCAACAATGTCTTAGTATAAATGTGTTCGAGCACCCAAAAGTTTTTTTAATGTTTGAAAGTAATTAGTCGAACTTATATATATTGTATATATGTATGTATATTAAAACGATTAATTTGGCTCAAGTCCAAACCCGAGTTTACCCATTTATTTATTCCAATTTTTTAATTTAAGAGAATACTATATATAGAACAATTTTTTTATTATTCATTAGACTAGCAAAACGTTTTTACAAATTTTTACTGCACTTTACCACAAAGCATACAGAGTTGACAGAAGGGGAAAACTATATAAGATTATTTTCCGATTCCCTCTATTCGCACAGGCAACGATAAAGAAATTCAAAAAATATTTAGCATTCTTTGTGGTTTTCTTCTCTGTATTAACGTATTTTACACAAAGTGCTTTGTGGTATTTTATTCTTCCCAACACGGAATGATTGAATTTTGCATATCCCACAAACTAATAATCATATTGGAGCTAAAAACTTGCTATTCACAAAACACAAAGTACACACAACCACAATTTTTCAAAAATTTTATTACAATTTTTTTTGTTTTGTTTATTTTCTCTTTTTCGCAGCATTAAGTTTATATAGTTGGGTCTTTCTTCATCCACCGGCACTTTAGCTGATTTGGACCATTTGCAAATGTCATTTTTTACATGTCCGTTAGTAGTTAGTGACTTTACTAAATTGCGTTCATTTACTCAAGTTACAGTAAATAAGAACACAAATTGAGAGCGTAAAGTGATAGTTCAACAGCTGAGAATTTACAAATTTTTACTGCAGAAATTTCTTGTAGTAAAATTTAGTAATATGGCATTTACACCAAACCGAAATCTAGTTGATTTCAATTGAAATCTCTATCAAAATCTTTACCGTTTACATCGGGTTATTCGTGACACTTTTTAAGATTTCGTATCCATGACAAAAATAGTTGATTGGAATTTAATTTTCCAATGTCAAACTCCATGCGAAAAATGATTTTTAAACTGTTTCTTCGTTTAACATGCATTTTAAAAGAAAGAAAAAATTTCGAAACCATTTACAGCCATTTTCGTCGTTATTTTGTTATTTCTTTGGAGTTGTGAAAATGCTAAGTATATGGTTACTTAGTACTGCACTTGCATTTCAACACTGTATTGATTTTCAATCACCTGTTTCCTTAATCTTACTAATTTTTACAATTTTTCCGTTCGCGTACTTTTTTGGGCAACAGCTTTTTTAAGAGTAAATTTTCCAGTTTACTTAGTAATTACTCATTGACTACATTTTATTGCAAAAGTACTCGAACGGAGCTTATGTTTGTGTACGAGTCGACCCAACTTTCATACCACCAGATTGTTTTGTGGTATTGTGAAACACAAATGTTTTTAGTTGAAATTGTTATGGCGTTACGGACTTAAAATATCGAATTCGACAGAAAACCAGACAGATTCATGTCAAAATTTAAAAAAATATATTACAAGAATCAGTCGCTAAGCGGCCTTTGAAGGTTTTTCGTCTCGCTCGCACTGGTTGACTGATTTGCCACTGATAACCGTATAGTCTTGCGGTTCTTTTGTGAAATTTCGTTGACAACCAAGTTGCTACTTCCTATGTGAAGCCATAGGTCGGGAATAGTCAGTCACAAAAACATTTTTAAAATGCTGTTAATAACATCATGGACATATGGTCTAGTTACCGGCGCCATTTTTGAGCAACCATATTCTGCAAATTTACTTTGTGGAATACATATGTACCAATAAATAAATAAATATTACAAGAAAATTATTATTATTATTAAAATCTTTTATTCATGAATCTTATAAACTAAATAAGGTACAATGTTATGAGATTTTACTTACGTACTACAACAATTAAATCTTATAATTGAATAAGGAAACTATTAATAATACTGTCTTGAGGAAAATTTGTCGCAAAAACCATAAACTTTGAAAATGTTATAATGAAATTTGGCAAAACAATCGCTAGTAAGATTATTTTTAACAAAAGAATCTCAGCGACTGTTTAGTAAATTTCTTATTGTTTCAAAATTAGACAGTCTGGATTTTTCATTGAATGACAGCGTCAGATCGTTAGCAAACGCGTTTAACTTTTTATGTTTAAATCTATTGTGCAGTAAGTCAGTGGGGAATCTAGGGGGAATATTATGAATTATTTTTAAATTTTTGTTCTGGATAATCTGAAGCTTTTTTGTATGGGTCTTAGCAGTTTCGTGAAACCATGGTGGACTGCCAGCATGGTACAAAAATATCTTATTTTTGAAGTTGAGCTTAGACCTCCTATTAAGTATGGGGTATAGAGCACGTCCACACTTTATAGCTTTATCACAAATGTAATTCACATGTTGTTTAAATTTAAATTTTTTATCTAAAGTGATACCTAGATATTTAATATCATCTTTGATGGGGATCACGTTTCCCCGACAGTACACAATTTTAGTAGGAAAACGTTTTGGTGATTTATTATGTGGAAATATAATAGCCTGCGTTTTATTATCATTTACTTTTATTTTTCACTCATTAAAATATTTTTGGCTTGTGGTAAGGCTCTCTTGCATTCTCTTGATTATTGCATTTGAAAGATTTCCACTGCATGTAAAAGCACTGTCATCAGCATAAAATGCTGCTTCCTGATTTCTATGCACCTCAACATCAGACGTAAGTATACAAAGAGTAGAGTGTAGGTGAGAAGTTGAGAAGTCCCCGTCAACACACACAACAAATGTACGTTTCTTTAGGAAACTTTGTATAATTTTTTGTAAATATAATGGGAAACCTAATGAATTGAGTTTGTATAACATCCCATTGTGCCAGATGGTATCAAAAGCCTTTCCTATATCAAGAAAAACAATGCCAGTACTCTTGCGATCTCTTATTTTATCTTCGATATAATTTACAACTCGCTTTATTTGGTGTATGGTAGAGTGTTCCTTACGGAATCCAAACTGTTCGTGGTTAATAATATTATTTTGATCTGCAAAATCAACTAATCTTTTATGAATGATTTTTTCAAAGACCTTATCCAGTAAACTTAAAATGCTTATCGGCCTATAGCTGGTGGGTAGTTTGGGATCTTTTCCCTTTTTATGAACCGGTATTACTTTTGATTTTTTGAAAGTACGAGGAAATAGGCTATTAATTAAACAAGAATTGAATATTTTACTTAGAATTTCATAAAAGTAGTCTGGCATAATTTTTAGGATAATACTATTTATGCCATCTAACCCCGGAGCTTTATTATTTTTTAATAGCATAATAAATGACTTAACCTCAGTGGTATTTGTACGTTCAATATTATTACTACCAATAGGAGAATCATTATCGAGACAATTAACAAAATCAGATACACATGTATCCAAAGGCGATTGGTTATTGACAGTAATAGTGTGTGCGCTTTCAAAAGCATCTGCTTTTTCTGCACCAGTTTTTAAAACTTCATCATTGCAGTTAAGATCTGAACAAAACGAGTTCTTTCGCTTTAAGGCTTTTGTTAATTGAATTTTTTGGATCCCGGGGGTAATTTCGAAATAAATCTCCACCACGACTTGTTTCTATTCTTGTTAAGGTGGAATTCAATTAGACAAAATACCGTAAAAAATAAATAATTTTTCGTCTAGACTTGTAGTTTCGTTAACAAACTCAAATTCAACAGAAAGCAGCTTCTTAAATTTTTGGTGAATATTTGTGCGCAATTTCTTAAAGTTTTTACTATGTTCTCCTTATCTTTGCCATATTTTTTCTCAAGTTGGGAGAAAATTTGTCATATACTTGCAATTTATGTAAGCTATCATGAGTTGTCACAGATTGGTTTGAATTAAAATTCATTGTTATTTTTTTCTTGACATAGCGCGTGTAGTTACGGCTAGTACACGATTATTTTCTTCTTGTAATTCGTTAATTGAAAGTCTTGATAGAGCGTCAGCGCCAACAATGTCTTTTCCTTTAACATACTCAACGGTAAAATTGTATTCGGAGAGTTCTAAACGAATTTGAGTGAATTTTGAGGATGGATTTTTCAAATTAAAAAGGTAAACTAGCGGACGGTGATGTGATCGCACCGTAGAGGATGTTTCGTAAACATAAGAACGAAATCGCGTTATTGCAAGGTTTTCTGATTGTGTACAAAAAAGGCAATAATCACTTTTTTCCTGATTTAGTCATACACTAAGTTTGTTATTCAATTTTATTCATGCAAAACAAATCAACGTTGTGTAAAATCAGCATCGTGTGGTGAACGCTTCCTTTAAGTAAAAGTCAATCGACTGATCAAACATGTTTTACTCACATTATTCATCATACACTAAAATGTTAGCTCAGATTTAATCATGCAACAAAACTGAATATTGATTAAAATCACTTTTTATCCTATCGATATGTATGTATGTACATACTTACCCCAATTGTCAGTTCAACAATACACCTGAGGGCAAATTACTGCATTCGATATCGAACGAAATTTCCATACAAATTCCAAAAATTTTGTATGGGATTTCGTTCTATATCGAATGCCGTAATTTGCCCCCTGGCTTTTGAATGAAAATCGTTAAAACGTGATTCCATAGAAATTTCTTGTGGGTTTCGTTACGATGTTAATAGCCATGGTTTACAAGCATATCCCGAATCACCTATAAATATTTATTTAGAAAAATATACATGTATGTAAATACATGTCAGTCCAAAATTTTTTTAAAAAGTATTTTGTGACCATGGCTGAATATTATTTAGAGCAAAAATAATAATTAGTTTTATTTTATTTCCAAATAATAATTGACATTCTTTTGTTGTCGATTAAATAAAACAAAATCTAAAAACAAAAAAACAAAATTGAAATGAGTGAGCGAAATGCTCAAAACTCAAATAATATAAACAATGTTAATCCAAATAATAACAAAAACAATGTAAATACAAATTACAACAATATTAATGTTGATAATGACAGAAAACGAAAAATCGAAAATATGGATAACAATGCTCCAGCAAAACAATTTAAAAACAATTATTATTCAGTGTTAGACTGTGAAAAAGATGATCAATGTGATAAAGATGTAATAGAAAAATTTGAGAAACATGTAAAAGAAAATAAAAATAAAGAGAAACCTGTAAGTTCTCATGCAGCTACTGCAACTACTAATTTAGAAAAATGTACAAACAAAAAAATACCCCCAATAAACATTATCGATATTGATACAAAAGAATTAATTCAATATATTAACAATGGACTTAAAATAAATGATTTCAAAATAAAAGATTTTAGAAACAAAAAATCATTGTTTGTAAATACAATTCAAGATTTTCAAAGAGTTAAAGCATACTTAGAAAAGGCAGAAACAAACTTCTTTACCTTTACACCAAAAGATACGAAAATCAAAACATATTTACTTAAAGGTCTCGATGCAAGCGTAAATACAGATGAAATATTATTTGAACTTTTGAAATTTGAAAACGAAAACTTAAAATTTACAAAAGTTAGTCCTTTTTCAACAAAGTTATCTGTTGAAAAGAAAATCAATTTACCAAAATTTCTCTGGAAAGCAACACAAATTCTCTGAAAAATATCAAAACCGTTGTATTAAGTGGGGACAAATTAGACGACCCGAAATACCCCAATGCTGCAATTGCCAGGGATTTTTTCATAGTGCTGCCAATTGCTATCTTCCCAGAAGATGTGTAAAATGTAGCACGAGCCACGAAAGAGGAATGTGCCCTATTCAACAAGTAGCAGCTGAACAGAAAAACAAGTTGTACTGTGTACTTTGCAACAAGTATGGACATCCTGCATCTTATAAGAGTTGTGAAAAGTACAAACAACTCAAACAAAAAATTAATATTAAGAGAAAAAACTTATCAGAAAACAAAACTTATAATACAAATTTATTTACTAATCAAGAATGTTCCTTTGCAAATGTAGTAAGAGGTAATAATATGTCAAATGTAGATGCAAATAAAGCAGATAATGTAATTACTAACTCATTTGTAAAAGAAATGAAAAATTTTATGATAAATGTAAATAACCAATTGATAAACTTTCAAAAACAATTAACCTTACAAGTATCTAGAATAGATACAATCTTTTCCATGCTTGTGGTATAAAAATGCCATCAAACAACCAAACAATTTCAAAAAAACTCAAAATAATCCAAATAAACGTCAATTCACTAATACTAATAAGTAGAAGGTACGATCTTCACCAATTTATTAGTAAACACAATCCTGATATCGTGCTCCTAGGCGAGACTAAACTAAATCCAAAACATAAAATTCAATTCGAAAACTTTAATTTGATACGAAAAGATAGAAAAGGTGCAACCCAAGCCGGAGGGAGGCACAGCAATATTAATCAAAAATAGCTTTAAATATAGTTCTTACACAAACAGCGTAATAAAATCATTTAATACACTAGAAACATGTATAATTAAAGTTCCTTTGGCCACAAATAAAATATTGTTCATTATTTCAGCATATTATCCATCTGGTAATGATAATGATCTCTTAAAAAGCGAAATAAACAAGCTTTTTGAATCTATGGACTTAGAAAATGAAAACAATTATTACATTTTAGCTGAAGACTTAAACTGTAAACATACAGAATGGGGTAACTCAGCTAACAATCAAAAAGGAAGTCTATTAAAAGAATGGTTAACAGACAATGAAATACGTTACAGATGCAAGTTTTATGCTTCAAATGTTCCATCATATCCTAGTACAGGATCGTTTTTAGATGTTTGCATAGCGGACTGTAGATTACAAATTGTTACCGAAAATAACTCCTTAAATTGTCTCAAAACAGACTACGACAGCGACCATAATAATCACCTCTATGAACAATGAACAACAAAATTTCACGTTTTTAAAAGATAATGCCGAATCTAAATACAATTATAAAAATACTAACTATAACAACTTTCAAAAGAATCTAACGCGAAAAATTATTCAAGATGAATATATTCCTAACAATCGAAACCTTACGAACGCTGAAATAGACCATCATTTGGACAGACGCAGTAATATTATAGCAAAATCAATAGAGGAAACAGTTCCAAAATACAAAAGATAACTTCACAAAAATAACCACCTCAGCTATAAAAATGCTATATAAAGAAAAAAGCAAAACTCTTACTATCATAAAAAGACACAATAGGCTAGAATATACCCTTTCTGAGGAAAGTTTGAATAGAGCAAAAGCTAAATTGAAAACGATAAAAAAACTCATGACTGAAAACTTTACCATAATCATTAACAATCGCATTCGTGAAAAACTAACAGATATGGATCCTAAAGATTCCAAAAATATGTTCGGTCGTATAAAAAAGAATTTTAAAAAATTCACGCCACTAAATCTCCAGGAAATAAAAATTCCAAAACGCTCTGAATTTCTCTTAACCAATGCGGGAATTAACCCACTAAGTTTAGAAATGGATGCCTTTAATAATTATATAGTAGATGATAAAGTTCACATATTAGATACAATAGGTGCGTTTTTGGAGTCCGTCCATGCTCATAAACAGATGGATCAAGAGAACATTGTACATACCCAAGTTAGTGAGACGTTCGATAGGTTTTTAGAAACTAAATTAATATTCGAGAATAATAAAACCACTCTAACTAATTTTAGTGATACAAAATTATCAGATAATTTAGAGGAAACACAATCCTGTAATTTTTTCATAACTAAAAAAATATTTCATACATTTTTTCTAGTTTGAGAAATAAGCTATCGTCAGGTTGACAATATACCGAATATATTACTTAAAAAAATTCAACATATAATGATCGACGATTATTGCAAATTATTCAATAATATGCTCAATAATTCATATTTTCCAAATAGTTGGAAAACAGCTAAGGTGGTGATACTAACAAAAAAAGACAAAGAACCGAATAATCCTAAAAATCTTCGACCTATAAGTTTGTTACCTAATATCAGCAAAATTTTTGAAGTATGCATCAATAATAATATTATCAAATTCTGTAATGATGAAAACATAAATAGTGAAAAACAGTTCGGGTTTAAATTCAAACAATCGACAGTGAATGCTATACATAAATTTACTTCCCATATTAATTGGAACTGGCATAAAAAAAGTTGTACAGGCGCGTGCCTCATCGACATGGAAAAGGCCTTTGACAGTGTATGGATTCCAGGCTTGATATTTAAATTGTTTCAATACAAATTCCCAATACATCAAATTATTTTAATCTACAATATGATAAGCAATAAAGACTTCATGGTTTGTTATCAAAATTCAAAAAGCACAAAATCTTTCAAGATTGTTAACGGATTACAACAAGGAACCGTAAATTCTCCTATTCTTTTTAATATATACATTTTAGATCTGTTAAACAAAGTCGATAATATCATATCATTTGCAGATGATATTTTTATATATCATTCTGATGACAAAATAGAAGCAATAAATCATAATCTTCAAAACATCTACAACTTAGTCGAACAATATACAATTAATTGGAACATGAAAATCAACGCACAAAAATGCGAAACCATTCTTTTTAGACCACCTGTTGATAAATGTAACTCAAACATTAGAAAAAACTGGGAACAGTTTGGAATTAAATCAAACTTCTCAAATTGTAGCATTCCAAATAAGGATGTAGTGAAATATTTAGGTATATACTTGGACAAATTTTTGTATTTTAACCACCATGTCAAAGAAATACTCATAAAGGCAAGAAAAGTTTTCTTTTTATATAGACCATTATTTCGTTCGAAATACATTAAGCCTAAGATTAAAATTATAATGTATCAATCCCTTATTAGACCTATAATAACATATGGTTGCCCAATTTGGTTCAATATATCGCCTTCATACATGGAAAAGATAAGAGTCTTTGAAAGAAAATGTTTAAGAGCGTGTACATCATTATACAGGAATCCACAAAGTGAATATCTAAAATACATATCTAATGAGAAATTGTATAATTTTATAATAAACCTTATCAGAAATAATATATTAAGGTGTAGCCAATGTACAGAAAGTAATGCTATAATGGCCCCTTATTACACAAATAATGAATATCTAATAGACTCCTTGCAAAAGGTATTTGTTCCACCAGAGGCTTTTGTTTACCTTGATAAAACAAAAAATAATACAAAACGAAAATGGCATACCGGTCTTTTACCAAGAATATAGACGTGCCAATATAAAAGCAGTAAACAGTAATTCAGATAATTTAAAGATGAGGTATAGCACTAGCATATCAATAAGAGATTTGAGCTTTACACAAAAATCTGAATAAACCTTTCCTTGCCTACTTGATATATAAGCAATGTTTTTAAACTAATTTTCATTGCAAAAAGCTGGTGATATATATTTATCTATTGTAAATAAAAAAATATACACAAATTTGTAAAAACCAAATTATTATTATATAAATAATACTTGAGAGCTCGATTATGGGACATTGTATATAGAAATTGTTATTGTTAACTAGTGTTTATAATAGTTTAAGCATAAATAGTGTAAATAAATAAACGATAAAAAAACAATTTTATAAATTTTTTATAAATAAGATAAGAAATTTTGGTCTTAAAAAAAATTAAAAATGACTTGATTTTGCTCTTCTCCTTTATCTTTTATTAGAAAATGTATAACTCTTACGATCCCTGAAAAAAATCAACTTAGCTAAGAGCCAAAAATTTCTCAAATTATTGCTGTACATGTGCTCAAGAAGCATTCTTTCTTCTGATTCCTTCCATATAAATGAATCATCAATGTCTACTTACGATCATAGTGAAAACTCTTCCGGCCGAAAAAAATGCTCGTTGGGAGGCTTCTGCAAACCAAAATCTGTGCCAATAACACAGCCAAAAACTGTCAAAAGCAATTAATACACAATTACTAAACTTCCGATTGTATTTACATACATATGTATACATATACTTCCAGGAATATTGTACTTTTCCATGAAATATTAGTTACATCCTTCACTATTTTCAGTTTAATAAATTGGCCACCTAGCTTACGGTCAATCTCATCGACCACTTGCTTCACGATTTTGCAAATGCAACTTTGGCTTATGCCTATTCAGAAGTCGTTTCCCACTGAATGTTGAAAGCCACCAGACTTAGATTTGCAGCCAGTTGAATTTTCGGGGGAACCTTTGAAAAAAGATGACCTTCAAACTCCAATTGCCCAAGAACATAATTAAATGCTTCTTTTGTCAATCGAAAGCGCTTTTTAAACCTTGGAAGAAGATATGTATATGTACATATCTGTGAACCTATTACTTTATTCTACACGTTAAACTTACTCATTTGTTGGCAAACTTAAGGGATCTGTAATGTATCCATAGATTCGACAATGATTGGATAAATGAAACTGAAAATATTCAAGAGGGTAAATATAAACAAAAATACAATACTTTACAGTCAATGGTTTGTTTGCGATAGGTCAGTAACAAAATTAAGTGTCAACACGCTTTAGTCATAAAAATTTGGAATTCCTTTATGTAATCTAATACTTTTCATAACAACGGTCATTGCACGATTTCTTGTTGCTAAATAGTTCATTGCTGATGGAATCAAAATTATGCTGAATTAACGGTATTTCACTATTGATACGAGACGTCGAAGAAATACCATTCTCAAAAATGCTGATACCCTTTTACAATGTAAAATAAATGTATGTATTAATATTAAGTATGAATGTATGAATGAGTAATAATTATAAATGTAGAAATGTGTGTGTTAAGTCATAGTTAACCAAAACTCTCAATAAATGAAATGCGTCTGTATTGGATAAGATAATATTGCCCAGCAGACACAAAACTAAGCATTACATGTAATGAATTTTGCTTTTAAAAGCAAAATGGAAATGAAGTTTTAAAAAAGTTAATAAAATTAAATACAAAATATGCCTCAGTTTTTACAGAATTAGGCAATTTTTTCACACATATTTGATTGGTCGAGTTTAATTTACAACTTAAAAAACGTAAGTGTATTTAGGCATTATAAATTAAGTTTTCCAAATTTAAGATTTAACGTTTGAAAAGTTTTTTGTAAAATTTCCTCATTTTGCTCTTCTCGCAAAACCCATTATTTAATTTTTTGCATATAAAGGTTTTTTGCTCCAAAAAAAAGGTTTAAATGCCTTTTAATTGAAAATGTTTTCTTTGTTTTAAATGTTTGGTAACATAAAATGCATTGCATGTTACCACAAGCATTTTTAATAACAAAAAAATATTTGTCTTCCGTTATACTAATTTGTTTGCTGGTTTATTTTGAAATTAAATCATAGCTGAAAAAACAATAAAGCTGAAAAAAGCAGTAAGCATCCGCACGTGTGCACTTCTTAACACTCAATTAACGACTGAAATCAAACTGAAATCGAAGAGAACAAGCGTCGGTGTGAGTTTATTTTTTTGTTTTTGTAGCACAATTGTGCACAGAAAATGATTTTTTGGATTACTCTGGTTTAAGTAATAAGTTTAAGAAGAAGTTACTGAGTGACGCATATTAAAGTCACTCAATGAACAAAAAGCGAACTTCTCATATGTAGTATATAAGAACCAAATATTTTAATAAATCATCAATCAACTTTGCTCAACGCGCCCGTGTTTGACATACTTATTTAAACATTACAGATCGCTGCTACCTCGTTTTTTTCGAATAACATTGTGATTTGCATTCTCGTCAGATTCGTAAGATGATTTAAAAAAAATTCATCATTCATTTTATTTTATTAACTTTAAATTTGTTTTTCTACATATCCAATGTTTTTGTTTAATAAATTAAAAAAAATACTTAATACTTGTTAATGCACGAGCATTATTTATTTTAAGTTCAATAAATCTTAACATACTTGGCCAATACATTTATTTACTTTACTTTATTCTTGCCTACAATTGTAATTTAATATGGCACACTTTTCCTAAATTAATACATAATAATACACAAGAATCATTTATTAATTTATTTAAGTTCAATAAACTTTGCACACTTGGCCTAAATTAATACATTTTACTACAATTTATTTTTATTTTATTCTTTCCTACACTGTAATTTAATACCGCACAATTTAACACAAGCTATTATTGCAATTTAATTTGTTTTTTTTTATTGCTGCAATAATTTTGTAAATTAATCATATTTCTTTGATAAAAACTAGTATATAAGACTAAGAAAATTCTGAATAAAAACAATTCTTAATTTGAAACTGAAATAAACGGTCTTTTAATTAAGATAAGCAACTCGGTTCAAGTGCTGTTGTTGCGCCAACTAAATCAATTTACCTCCAAGTTAAAGTGCTTGAGAGGTCATACAGTAAACCAACACTCTTCAGGTTTATGCGCCTGTAAGAAAAACTTTATTCTCAAACATTGAAGTAATCTTCCCATTTCTTTGAGCTACAAGTGCTTGGAAGAAAGCCCAAGGCGAAGATTCTCAACATTTTGGTGACCCCGACGTGATCCTGTTACAAGAGCAGGACGTCTAAAATCATTACTCAACATATCACCAGTTCAGCAATACATTATTCGAGTGGAAATACTAGCAGCAGTGATAGCCAGCTAAATATAATCCACAATGGTATCATTCGAAGAATTAATTCAAAGGCAAAAGGTTCTTGGGGATAACATCGAAACGATCATCAGAAACTACAAGAAGGATTCCCAAACCAGAAAGGAGTCGGTGAGCTACTTTCAAGAGAGACTACGCAGACTAGACGAAGAATGGATGACATTCGAGACAAATGACAACCAGATTCGGCTACTTGACGACAGACCTCAAGATCACCGCTATTTCAAGGAAGATTATTATTCTGCAATACAGAAAGTTGTCGAACAATATAAAACCATATTCGAAAATTCTATGATGAAGGTAAAGTCAACTTCAGACAAAATTCCACCAGAAAAGGGCTGTGATGTGTTAGCAGCTGAGACGAATGAGTTCATAAAGCTCAAACGTCGACAAGCGGTAATGATATCTTCTTTAGAACGGTTGCTTAATGACGAGTATACTCATCAGAACCGAAACATCGCATTAAACATATGGCAAGGCATTGAAGCCATACATTTCCAAATATTTGAGCTCTATGACAACCCAGAGCAACTAGGCTACGACTCCGTACGCTTTATACAAATCGAGACTAAATTGCGAAAGGTAATCAATACAGTAAGCACGAGTGAACAATCTCAGCAGAACATCAGTGATCCAGAATCCTTGCCTATGCCAAAGGTCGCACTACCCAAATTCGATGGAAATCACCTCAAGTGGCAAGAATTCTATGATATATTCTTATCTCTGGTGATAAAGCGATCAATGCCTAAAATTCAAAAGATGTGGTATTTAAAAACACAGCTAGTAGGAGAAGCAGCAAATTTGATAAAACACTTCGCTGCCACTGAAGAAAATTTTGACGCTGCATGGACCATGGTGGTGGAGCGGTATAACAACAAAAGATTACTGGTCAACAAGCTTGTGCAAGAGCTAGTAGATACCCCAATTAAAGGCTATACTGACAACTACAAGTCGCTCCATGACAGAACTAAGGAGTGTCTTTTAGCGCTTCAAAATCTTCAGCTGGATACGAAATCATGGGATCCAATATTATGCTACCTACTACTAAAGAAATTGGACCAAGCAACGCGTCTCCGATACGAACAAGCACTGAAGAATCCTCGGGAGGTTCCGACAATCACAGAGTTACTGGAATTCTTGAAAAGAAATTTCCAATCAATGGAAGTGTTTTCTGAAAAAATGCCGCATTCAAAATCAAGGGTGTGTACTTCCATCACCACAAAGCAAGTCAACAATTCATGTGTTATGTGCAAAAATGGAAATCATCCGTTATTCGCATGTACCAAGTTTCGTCAGTTATCGACATCAGCGAGACTACAATTCATTCAAAAGCAAAAATACTGTGTGAACTGTTTGAAGCCCGGTCACAATTCTAAAACCTGTATATCAAGGGGTTGCAAGGAATGCAGCAAAAAGCATAATACATTGCTGCACTTGGAGAGCTCAAATCAAGGCAATAACACAGCAACGTCGTCAACACCAGCAACAAACATTTCAAACAACAAAGATCTGCAAGGCAATCATTTATCATCTGGAAATCAAGACGCCATATCACTTACAACGTACAACCGGTCCAAGAGTCCCAGCTACGTCCTTCTGAGCACAGCCATGATAAAAATACGAGTTAATGAGAAGGAGATACAATGCAGAGCACTTCTCGATTCAGGATCCCAACTGAACTTCGTCAGCGAACGTCTAGTAAAACGTCTCGGAATTTCAACTAAACCAACATCAATCTCCATTAGTGGCATCGCTTCTAGTGACACTAGGGTAACACGCCGCGTAAACGTAGCATTACATTCAAGAATCAATAATTATACCGCACGACTTGAAGCAGCGGTCCTTCCGCACATAATTTCACCTCAACCATCACAAGTCATCAATATAGATCATTGGCCAATTCCAAAGAATATTATGCTAGCAGACCCACAATTCAATCGTCCTGACAAAATAGATGTTCTACTTGGGGTAGAATTTCATCACCAACTACTGTCAGGTGGGCAGATTCAACTAGGTAACGATTTGCCCATTTTGAATAACACTTTACTTGGCTGGGTAATTTCTGGGAGAATTAGAGGACATGAATCATCAATTGCAGCATGCGGAATATGTACTGAAGACGAAGTTAATTTGGAAGAAGCTATCGCTCGGCTCTGGGAACTGGAAACTATCAGCACATCTGACAGATGTCTTTCAATGGCTGAAAGACAATGTGAAAACCATTTTTCGCAAACTCACTCCATTGACAAAAATGGAAGATTCGTGGTCAAAATTCCATTCTGCACTAGCTCAAACACTCTTGACGAATCCCATGGAGTAGCTTTCAACAGATTTCTATCATTAGAAAGGCGATTATCAAAGACTCCAGAAATCAAGGCACAATATATAAATTTTATGAAAGAATATGAAGCATTAGGACACATGGCCCAAATAGACATAAGCTCTATGCAAACACCAAATTACTTCATTCCTCACCACTGTGTACTTAGACCTGAAAGTCTAACAACAAAATTGCGAGTAGTTTTTGATGCCTCCACCAAAACCACTAACGGAGCTTCATTGAACGACATAATGTATACAGGACCCATAGTACAGAGTGAATTATTTTCTATTCTGCTACGCTTTCGGTGTCCACGATTTGTCTTCACAACCGACATCAAAAAAATGTACCGCCAAATAGTAATGCACCCAGATGATAGAAACTTTCAAATAATCATTTGGAGAGAAAATCCCACCAAGCCAATAAAGTATTATAAACTAAATACAGTCACATATGGAACGAGATCTGCACCTTATTTAGCGACAAAATGCTTAGAACAAATTGCTAAGACAAACATGATACGATACCCACATGGAGCTCAATTTTTACTCGAAAACTTCTATGTAGATGACGGTATTGGCGGAGGGGATGACTTGCACACTGTTCTAGCAATTCAGTCAGAACTACAACACATATTGCACCAGCATGGTTTTGAATTACAAAAATGGGCAGCAAATCATTCAAAACTACTTCAAAACGTTGCCGAGGAACAACAAGAGGTTAATTTTGACTTTGATAGTGAGAATAACCATATTGTGAAAACTTTGGGCTTAACATGGATGCCACAACATGACAAATTATGTGTGAAAGTATGCCTGAGGGAGATTAACCACATAACAAAACGCACAATTAGCTCAGATTTAGCTAGTTTATTTGATCCCTTGGGACTACTATCGCCGATTGTAGTTACCGCCAAAATATTCATCCAAGAACTATGGCAGAAAAAGTTAGACTGGGATGAAGCACTGCCAGAAAATCTTCATTCAACGTGGGTTACATTCAGACAAGAGCTAGAACACATAAAAGATCTAAGAATCACGCGACATATCTTCGAAGGACATGTGACATCCAACATACAAATTCATGCCTTTGCAGACGCATCAGAAAAGGCATACGGCTAGGCTTGCCAGATTTAATTTGTCAAAAAGCTTGACATTGACCAAAAAAACTTGATTTTGAAAAAAAAACTTGACAAATAAAAGCACTCATACTAAATATATAAAAGAGATTTTTAGTTTTTAAAGAAGAACTTCTGGATAATTATTATTGGGAAAATACGAATTGAATTTCAACTTTTACTCGTAAAAACAATTTTGCTGAGAGTTTTTAGCTAGTCTATAATAAATAAATAATAATTTTCATAAATAACTTGACAATTCTTCAAACACATAAGTTTTATTAAAAAAAAACAACGAAAAACCGCCTGTATTATTCCACCATGGGTATATCAAGTCGGCTAAGCTGATAGAAGGATGGCGCGCCGGTAAAACCCCGGCTCAAGCCGAATCGCCGCCGCCGCCGATGAAAAGTCCACGACTTGCTTCTCTGGTTCAATGTTGTCAATTTACTAGTGTTGAGTAATAGGGTAAATATCAGTGTTGGCACTTTTATAATAATTGTACAGAAAGTTATAGTTATTTTTTAAACTATAATTGCAGAAAAAAAATATGTATCATATTAGTCCTTAGTTCTATTGATAGTAAAAATATGGGCTTTAGATTTGTTTTTTTAGAAATATACACATACTTTTTTTAAGTATTATTACATAGCTAGAATAAATTTGAGAAAAAAAAATAACTTACAAAAAAGCTTGACAAATCACTTTTTCACTTGACACTTGACGCGCATTAAAAAACTTGACAATCAGGCCAAATCAGGCCCTTCTGGCAACCCTACATACGGCGCAGCAGTCTACATTAGATCAACAACGAAAGATAATCAGATTATTGTGAGATTATTATGCTCAAGGTCCCGAGTCGCACCTCTAAAGCGTCAAACTTTACCTCGCCTTGAACTCTGTGCAGCAGTATTAAGCGCTCAGCTCACTTCAAGAGTGAAGAAAGACTTAAAATACAAGGATGTTCCTACTTATTTATGGACAGATTCAGAGATCGTCTTGGCCTGGATCAATTCACAAGCATCATCATATCAAACATTTGTGGCTAACAGAATAGCTGCAATACAAGAATTGTCAATAGCAGAACAGTGGCGACATGTCAGCTCAAAAGATAATCCTGCAGATATCTTGTCGCGTGGCATCTCTCCAAGAAAACTAGCATCAAACAATTTGTGGTTTTACGGACCCATATTTCTACATGGAAAACAGGAGATATGGCCAAAAGAAGTCTCCAAGGCAAATATCATCGACCAGAATTCTGGGATAGAGCGAAAAAGGGTAGCAGCAGCAACCACAGCGAGTGATCCAACAGATAGTGTGATCTACAACATTAAACATAACGGCTCATTCAGAACTCTACAACGAGTAGTTGGCTACATTGTGAGATTCATAAACAATACAAGAAGGGGCAATCAACAATCCAAGCTATTGTTATCAGTTCCAGAACTGGAACAAGCTCTTACTTTGATTGTACGGGCAATGCAACACTCAGATTTTGACGAAGAACTAAAACACCTAATAAGGTACAAGCAAGTAAGCAAGAATAGCCCATATAATAACCTTGCCCCATTTTTGGACACCAACGGCATCATCAGAGTTTGAGAGCCTGTTTGATCTACATCTGAGAACGCTTCATGATGTGGTGGGTTATACAGAGTGGGGATTGCAAACTGGGGAATACACCATTTCAGCATTTCTTGATATAGAAGGCGCCTTTAAAAATTTGAATTTGGAGGCTATCAGGTAGGCACTGGGTGATTTAAATGCTCCGCTGTTCCTTATCGAGTGGATAACTCTGATGCTTAGCAGCAGAGCTGTTCATTCGGACTGAGGAGGTGAGCCCTTAACGGAACTGGTGACCAGGAGAACCCTACATGGAGTTCCCTCACCCGTATTATGGCTCTTGGCTGTCAATGTCGCTATACAAATGGGTGGTTAGACCCTTTTTTACATATTGATGCTGCGTGGGAGGCATTGAGACTTGCGAGTCGAAAGAACCTTCTGTCTAAGGCTCAGAGGTGTGATTTGATCAACAAAACAGGTGCAATGAAGAGCACTCCTCAGGCGGTCCAGGACGTTATTTTACATTTAATGCCTATTGAGCAGCCAGAAGCGTTCTTACACTGATGAAATTAGAACTGTTAGGAAATTTCAATTTCACTCGCGGATCTTCAGTGAGATTAGCAATGGAGGTTATTACTTAAGGTCGCCCGGCTCCACTGATTATGTGGGCACTAAGATAGATTTTAGGCGTCTACCGGGGGTAATATTGTCGACTAGGGAGAGCTGTCAGGTAAGGGCAGATTGTATACGGGATTTGCTATATTCACTGATGGCTCAATGAGGGAGACGGGTGCGAGTTCTATATTGAAGATCTGCACATCAGAAGATCATATAGGCTCTCTGACGAATGTAGTAAGTTCCAGGCGGATGTTCTACTGATCCTGAGGGCCATAGAATTGGTAAAGGAAAATATTACTAGGGGCTCGAAGATCACTATTTATGTGGACAGCCAGGCGGCTCTTAAGGCCTCAATGGGCTGTCAGGTGAACTCCGAGCTAGTAGATAATTGTAGGAGCATTCTGTGAGAAATCCTAGAGGGCTATGAGACAAAATTGTGTTGGGTACCGGGTCACTGCAACATCAACGGCAATGAAATAGCTGATGTGTTGGCAAGACTGGGCTCAAAAAAGGAGGATCAGGAATTTCTAGAGGCGGTTAGACCTCCGATAGGCTTATTTTTTGGAAGGATCAGAGAATGGGTTCTGAGCAGTACTTACAGGATCTGGTAGATCCGAACGGACTGCCGCTTATGGCTGGTGCTTAGTAAGTCCGATTCGGATCCGCTTCTGGGCAGAAGTAAGGTCTGCTTTAGAACCATGATAATTGTTATCGCGGGCTTCCAAGCGAAGTACAAACCGATTTATTAATAATATTTGAATCATATTCACATATTTTTGCTTTAAAAAACGATAAAATGTCTATAAACAACTTTTACGAATAAAAATTCAGGAGGACAATTCTGGCAGTCGTGATCGAAAAATAACATTCGAATAGAAATTAATTTCGATAGCGAACAATTTTCTGATGATATTAGTCGATTTAGTGTTGCTCTAAAAACACATATAAAAATGCTTTACAACACTAAAAGGTAAAAAATTTAAACAAAAACTTTTGTTTGTTGAGGGGTTTTTAGCTAGTCTATATACATGCATTTCATTGTTGCTAATGCCAAATCATCAGTAGACCTTAAACCATATTTTTGAAATGTTTCAAACCTCTTATCTTATACAAAAACTTTTAAAAAACCAATGAGAATTTCAAAAATTACAAAAGTATAAATAAGCATAGTTGGCTTTGCAACTTATTCAAAAATCCCAACAAACAAATTATATTATTCGATATGAATCTATTTTCTTTACAACATTTATAAAATTATTGGGTGACAATAAAATTATTTAATAAGCCAAAACGGAAAATAAAACTTTAATTAAGTATAAGGTATTTTTTTAATTTATTGAACAAAAACATTGGATATGTAGAAAAACAAATTTAAAGTTAATAAAATAAAATGAATGCTGAATTTTTTTTAAATCATCTTACGAATCTGACGAGAATGCAAATCACAATGTTATTCGAAAAAAAACGAGGTAGCAGCGATCTGTAATGTTTAAATAAGTATGTCAAACACGGGCGCATTGATTAAAGTTAATTGATGATTTATTAAAATATTTTGGTACTTATATACTACATATGAGAAGCTCGCTTTTTGTTCATTGAGTGACTTTAATATGCGTCACTCAATAATTTTTCTTTTTATATTTGTTCTTTTTAACGTAGAAGAAAATGTTTCGTACTTTATGTATTTTATTTTCTGACGAATTTTCTAGTTCTTAAGTTTGATTATCAACATATGAATTTAAATATAGAGTGCTAAAAAATATAATAATAATAATTATTATGTTTTAATTTTTTTTTTATTATTTTAGTGTTATTTTTTTATTAGTTGATGTAGTAACACCCTTAGCTCCGTATTAGCTTTGTTTATTTTTCTGCCTCTGATCTTTGTTGTATTTGGCAGTGGAAATATTTCATATTTTGCCTCTTGCGGACTTTTCTTGGGTGTAAAATTTCTTGGCTTTGGTCCCAATTGTAGTATGGTTGGTTTTTGGCTTTTTTCTGCACCTTCTTAGAGTAAACGCTCCCAACGTCCCTCTGCTTCCTTGATATCCTGGAGTATACTTTCCCAGGATTGTTCCATAAAAAAATTCGCACGTCTTCTAGGATGGTTTTAGTGCAGAATAGTTCCCAACGAAGCATAAGCTATGTATGGTGGGTTTTTATTTAAGATCCTATATGGATTATAAGGATAAGCAGTTGTGCTATGTAGTCCTTATAATTGAGAAGGCACGTTTGCCATGTAATGTTTAAATAAATATGTCAAACACGGGCGCAAAGTTAATTGATGATTTATTAAAATATTTTGGTTCTTATATACTACATATGAGAAGTTCGCTTTTTGTTCATTGAGTGACTTTAATATGCGTAACTCAATAACTTCTTCTTAAACTTTTATAATTATTACTCATTCATACATCCATACTTAATATTAATACATACATTTATTTTACATTGTAAAAGGGTACCAGCATTTTTGAGAATGGTATTTGTTTGACGTCTCGTATCAATAGTGAAATACCGTTAATTCAGCATAATTTTGATTCCAGCAGCAATGAACTATTTAGCAACAAGAAATCGTGCAATGACCGTTGTTATGAAAAGTATTAGATTTCATAAAGGAATTCCAAATTTTATGACTAAAGCGTGTTGACACTTAATTTTGTTACTGACCTATCGCAAACAAACCATTGACTGTAAAGTATTGTATTTTTGTTTATATTTACCCTCTTGAATATTTTCAGTTTCATTTATCCAATCATTGTCGAATCTATGGATACATTACAGATCCCTTAAGTTTGCCAACAAATGAGTAAGTTTAACGTGTAGAATAAAGTAATAGGTTCACAGATATGTACATATACATATCTTCTTCCAAGGTTTAAAAAGCGCTTTCGATTGACAAAAGAAGCATTTAATTATGTTCTTGGGCAATTGAAATTTGAAGGTCATCTTTTTTCAAAGGTTCCCCCGAAAATTCAACTAAGTCTGGTGGCTTTCAACATTCAGTGGGAAACGACTTCTCAATAGGCATAAGCCAAAGTTGCATTTGCAAAATCGTGAAGCAAGTGGTCGATGAGATTGACCGTAAGCTAGGTGGCCAATTTATTAAACTGAAAATAGTGAAGGATGTAACTAATATTTCATGGAAAAGTACAATATTCCTGGAGGTATATGTATACATACATATGTATGTAAATACAATCGGAAGTTTAGTAATTGTGTATTAATTACTTTTGACAGTTATTGGCTGTGTTATTGGCACAGATTTTGGTTTGCAGAAGCCTCCCAACGAGCATTTTTTTCAGCCGGAAGAGTTTTCACTATGATCGTAAGTAGACATTGATGATTCATTTATATGGAAGGAATCAGAAGAAAGTTGATTTTTTTCAGGGATCGTAAGAGTAATACATTTTCTAATAAAATATAAAGGAGAAGAGCTAAATCAAGTCATTTTTAATTTATTTTAAGAGCAAAATTTCTTATCTTATTTATAAAAAATTTATAAAATTGTCTTAAATGGTTCTTTGGAAATAAAATACAGTAGAATTCCGATAACTCGTAGTCGCAAGGGACCGACCGTTTATTACGACTTATTGAGATTTTCGAGTTAGTGAGATTTCGACTTATCGGGAGTAAAATTTAAAAAATACGTCTTAGAGGGATTTTTTATTTTTTTTTATTGACGTTTTATGAGAATTTATAAGAAAATAAAGTAATGAAAAGAGTTACAATACATATTAATGTAAAAAATCTGTAATTTGTGTTTGATGTGATTTTTGTACACTTAAACGATCAATTATATTGTCCAGTTTAAAAATAACTTCAAAGGATGCATCATCAGTTTCTGTTTGCATAAGAAAATCACGAATTTTTTGAACGCTAGATTTGGCACATTTAACAGAAACACGTGGAATTTCCACATCGTTTTCATCGTTGTCGTCCTGTTCATCAACTTCTAAGCCCAAAATATCATCATCCGTCAAAATTCCTTCTGTAGCCAAGCCATCGTCAAAATGAACGTACTCATAGAACGTTATGGTGGATTCTTCATTTTGTGGAATTTCATCCCATTGCGGTACGTGAACTATCTCACTGCTGACTACCATTTCGTTTGAATCGGTAAAACCGCAAGCTCTAAAACAGTTTTTAATAGTGGATTTTGAAACATTCTACCAAGCTTTAAAAGCATAATTTATGGCAGAATATAAATTGATTTTATGATTTTTTTCTTCTTGTATATTTTGTATCATTTGTGAAACTATTTCTTTTCGGTATAATGTTTTAAAGTTTTGGATAATGCCTTTATCCAGTGGTTGTAGTTTGGAAGTGGTATTTGCCGGCAAAAATTCAACATGAACATGACTTAAATCTTCATCAATTTTGTGTGCAGGACAATTATCAACAAACAATAAAATTTTACGATGTTGTTTTTCCATTTGACTGTTCAAAATTTTAAGCCATTCATTGAATAAGATTGCAGTCATCCATGCTTTCTTAAGCCATTCATTGAATAAGATTGCAGTCATCCATGCTTTCTTGTTAGCACGGTAAGTGACGGGTAATGTTTTCACATTTTTAAAACATCTAGGTTTTACTGATTTACCAATTATTAGTGGCTTTAGTTTCTCTGTGCCATCCATATTGGCAGCAAGCATTATTGTAATGCGGTCCTTACTGCTTTTACCACCATGGCACTTTTCACCCTTTAAGCTCATAGTGCGATCAGGAAGACACTTGAAAAACAAGCCCGTTTCGTCCGCATTGAAGATATTTTTTGGGTCAAAGCCCTCTGTGAGTTGACTTAGCTTAGCACGCCATTCTGAACACACATCATCATCCACAGATGCACTTTCCCCGCAAATTTTCCGAAAACTTATGTTATGTCGCTTTTTGAACCGATCAAACCAGCCATCACTCGCTTTAAATTCTGGAAAACCTAATTTTACAGCAAATGCTTTAGCCTTTTCCCTCATAAGTGCTCCGCCGACTTGTATGTTAGAATGACGACACTGCTCAAACCATTTTAACAGTGCTTTTTCTAAATTTGGATGGTCAGATTTTTTTTGTCTTTTTAATTTATTGTTTGACGAAAGGTTTAAATAAAACTCGCGTTTTTTTAAAATTGATGTTAAAGTTGATGGAGCTATTTTATATCTAGCTGCAACTTCAACTTTTTTTTCTCCACTCGATACTGCATTAATAATTTCTTGTTTTGTTTTTACGCACAATGTGTTGCAACTCCGCTTTGACATTTTTACTTAATGAACTGAAAATGCGCTACAAATTCAAGTTGAATAGAGCAAAACACTATGGTAAACACAAAATACATAACGGTAAATAATATGATCATTTTACGGCGACATCATTTTTTGTTTTTTTTGTTTTTTTTTTACAATTACGAGTTAGAAGAAGTTTTAGTGAGAAATTACGACTTATAAGACGTTTTGCCAAATTGACTTTGCAAAAAAATTACGACTTATTGAGGGGACCGAAATGCATGTATTTTATACGAGTTACCGCGATTTTTTCAAGGGACCGACCAATTATTACGAGTTAGTGAGATTTACGAGTTATCGGGATTGCGAGTTATCGGGATTCTACTGTAAAACTAATTATTATTTTTGCTCTAAATAATATTCAGCCATGGTCACAAAATCATTTTAAAAAATTGTGGACTGACATGTATTTACATACATGTATATTTTTCTAAATAAATATTTATAGGTGATTCGGGATAACCTTGTGAACCATGGCTATTAACATCGTATCGAAACACACAAAACTTCTATGGAATCACGTTTTAACGATTTTCATTCAAAAGCCAGGGGGCAAATTACGGCATTCGATATCGAACGAAATCCCATACAAAATTTTTGGAATTTGTATGGAAATTTCGTTCGATATCGAATGCAGTAATTTGCTCTCAGGTGTATTGTTGAACTGACAATTGGGGTAAGTACATACATATCGATAGCTTAAAAGTGATTTTATTAAATATTCAGTTTTGTTGCATGATTAAATCTGAGCTAACATTTTAGTGTATGATGAATGATGTGAGTAACACATGTTTGATCAGTCGATTGACTTTTACTTAAAGGAAGCGTTCACCACACGATGCTGATTTTACTCAACGTTGATTTGTTTTGCATGAATAAAATTGAATAACAAACTTAGTGTATGACTAAATCAGGAAAAAAGTGATTATTGCCTTTTTTGTACACAATCAGAAAACCTTGCAATAACGCGATTTCGTTCTTATGTTTACGAAACATCCTCTACGGTGCGATCACATCACCGTCCGCTAGTTTACCTTTTTAATTTGAAAAATCCATCCTCAAAATTCACTCAAATTCGTTTAGAACTCTCCGAATACAATTTTACCGTTGAGTATATTAAAGGAAAAGACATTGTTGGCGCTGACGCTCTTCAAGACTTTCAATTAACGAATTACAAGAAGAAAATAATCGTGTACTAGCCGTAACTACACGCGCTATGTCAAGAAAAAAATAACAATGAATTTTATTCAAACCAATCTGTGACAACTCATGATAGCTTACATAAATTGCAAGTATATGACAAATTTTCTCCCAACCTGAGCAAAAATATGGCAAAGATAAGGAGAACATAGTGAAAACTTTAAGAAATTGCGCACAAATATTCACCAAAAATTTAAGAAGCTGCTTTCTGTTGAATTTGAGTTTGTTAACGAAACTACAAGTCTAGACTAAAAATTATTTATTTTTTATGGTATTTACAATACAAATTTGAAAGACCATGGCAATAAAACATTAAAAACTTTTGAAATAATTCTTACAGAACTAATTGCTATAGTAGATACAGAAGATGAGGAACAAACATTAATGAAAATATATCCGAATGACGGTCTACTAGGCGGAAATTGTGGACAAAAGAAACATTATCAAAAAATCAAAACAAAATATTACTGGAAAAATATGACAAAATATATTGCGAAGTACGTCAGAAACTGGCCAAAATGTAATTTAAACAAAGTTCAGCCAGCAAACATAGAACAACTAGTTCTTACACCACTTACTAAGGCATTTTGGTATAATTTTGTAAACAATTGAAAATCTTTTAACATTAAATAATATCTAAAGGGAATCAGACAAGTTCAAAACGCTTGCTGTCAAGTTCGTGTACGTGTGCTTGTTGGCTTAATGGCCTACTAAGCATTCATTTTTGCTTTAATTGTGTCTTTTCGTTTGCTTAAAAAAATATATATATGTCTCTAAACAAAGAAATGTTAGTAACCAAAATGTTATTTAATAAGTTCTAACACTTTTCTTTATCAATAATTTCTTTGTTTTTCTTTTAATTCTAATGGCCAGATTATGACTTCATATTTAAATACGCATTTATTTAATTTTCATTTAAATTTGAGTTGCATTTAAATACAGCTTCAGTTTTTCAGTTTTAAATTATTAAGTGTGTTCGAGTACCCAAAAGTTTTTACTGAACTTTACTGCATTTTACTAAATTGCGTTCGTTTACTCAAGTTACAGTAAATGAGAACACAAATTGAGAGCGTAAAGTGACAGTTCAAGGCTAAAAATTTACAAATTTTTACTGAAGAAATTTCTTGTAGTAAAATTTAGTAAAACAGAAAAACATATGATTCAAAAGGTAAACAAACCAGAGTAAGAAATCAAAAGTATACTATTTGTGCAAAAATTATTAAAAAAAAGAAAAACTGAGACAGAATAATAAAAATTAAATTAAATAAATTACTTTTAAACTATTCGTTCGGTAAACCCGTATGTATATGCCTTTTGAAAGAAAACCAAGTAAGAGTGATATATTCGGCTGTGCCGAATCTTATATACCCTTCACCATAGTATGGAGTGAGGAAGGAAGTCACAATCACAAAAATTCATGCTCACGAAATAAGAAAAAAATATTAAAAAAAAAAAGAATTTAACTGAAAAAAATTACATTAAAGCAAAAAAATCGTCACTCACCGTCACGGAAGCACACTCACGTGATGGAAACAAAAAATGAATCACGATCAGGCATTATCGGTTCTCATCTCTATTCCATAGTTAGGGTGACTTCATAAACACAGCTTTCAAAGCAACACTGGAAGCATGAGTTTACAAGGCATTCTGGTGTTGCTTTGCAAACTGCGTTTATGAAGTCAGCCATAAATTATGAATTTCGTAACAAATTTGTAAGACTTTCTTGCCTGGGGTGCATTATCAAAATATTAGCATCCCCTTATTAGCACTTATGTATATAATTTTTCATACATCCAAGAAGTGTTTTAACGTTTTATCAATAAGCCAGTGGTCTTCGACTAAACAAAGAAATGATTTGAAACGTTCGAAAAGATTTAATAATGAAGAAATTCTCCCAAAATTGATTAAAAAAATCGCCAACTATTACATAAATCTGTTAGTCTAATGATTAAAATGTTCCAATATTATCTTCATATTGAAAATAATTTAAAGCTATCATAAATTCTTAAAAAAAGAACAAACTTTTTCAAATAAAAAGTAAAATTAATAAAAATAACTAAAATTTATCAAAAATTACAAAAAAAAAATAGCATATTGTTGTTCAGGATTTGAAGCCGTTCCTCACCGATGGCATGGCTACGAATCGTGAACAACAATGCGATTTTTTTAAAGAACTTTTGATACATTTTAGTTATTTCTACTACATTTACTTTTTATTTGAAAAAATTTGCTCCACAATTTATTTAAAAAACTACGGCACAATCTCATTTATAATACATAAATTTTTTAATTTTTGCAATCCAATTTTATCCAATTTTATGAACGAAAAAAGGTTTATTTTTCAAAAATAATCAATATGTTATCAGATAGGATTTTGTACAGTGATAAAAAAATTATGTATATAATAAATTCAGTAAGCTGTCGACGTTTTTATTTGATATAATATAATAATAATACCAAAAATTAAAATAACTTGACGGTGTAAGAACAAATTTTAAATTATAAAATATAACAACATATATTAATTTTTTTTCTTTGAAAGTCGAATGATGTACGTATGCATTGTAATATTGCTTTGTTTGGTCTGTGATTTCTTTTCTATTAAACTTAGTTTCGAATATGTTATGTTTGCCGGTAATGCGATTAAACTCAACAAAGAGAACCAGCGGTATTTTTTGATAAGCTTTAATTAAATTTAAATTCGAAAAAAACAGGCAGGATACGCACGTCCTTGCAAGCTAGTTCGGTCGTAGGCTAGGGATCTTGTTCCCGTATACGATCGATAAAATTACAAAAAAACGTGCGGTTAGTATGGGAAAAATAGGTCCCGGGCATCACAAAGGGACCTATTTTTCTGGACTACCTACCTAGTATGCCCTTGCTTACAATTATATAAAAATACTCTCTCTCCATTAACCATATCTGTTTTTACAAAAAAAGAAACTATTGAAATTTATATTAATTTATTCACAAAAATTAAATCAAATTTAATATGCAATTCTCAAAACTAAATTACTCAACGAATACGAACATTTCTGAAAGCATATAAATCTTGCTGCAAATCCATAATGGGTTAATAAATGATACAGGTACAAGATAAAACAACTAAATGGTAATTCTTAAACGAACTTCATCACGAAATGAGACTTTAGTGTTCAAAAACAATTATTATAACAAAAGAGCGATATATTAATTCATGTTAAGTTGTTAATGAAATAAACTCTCAGTTAATGATAATAAAGTACCAATACTGATAATTAGAATCTTAAAGTAAAATAAATAAATTTTATGAATGAAAATAGCAACACAAACTTACAATTTTTGTTTTTAGTTATTTTTTTTGTCCAACGCTACATGAAGTCATGCTTGCCATTTTAGCACTTTTAGTTATTTTTTCTGAGTTAGCACTAAAAGTTTTTAAAAAAAATGCTAAATGCTAGTTTAGCATATTTTTAGTTTTATATTGCATTTTTAGCATTTTTTTTTAGATCGCAGAATTATATAAAAAAATCATACTTATACATATCAACTTTGTCGTAGGTTTTTTACATTCTTGCAATATACGAAAAATAAAACAAAGAATTTTTATTTCCAGTGATTCGAATAAGAGAGGGTGTGAAATTAGACAACGTATGCTGGTACAATCTAGACCAGAGACCCAATATAACTGCTGTTATTTTTTAAATATTCAGTTGGTCAAAGAAGAAATTCGAGGGCGGATTGATATTGAAGCTACATAGCACTGATGGCAGCACAAACACAAAAACTTCTTGTTTTAGAAATTGAGATCTGTCAAACGTCAGCTGTTAAAATTTCACCCAAATTCATCGATTAGTTTATTTGTTGTAGTCGTTTGAAGTAAGCAACTTTTGTGTTTCTTGAAAAATGGAAAAAGTGAATTTTGTGCAGTGATTAAACACTATTATTTGAAAGGAAAAACACCGAAGGAGACAAAAGAAAAGCTCGATAAACATTACGGTGAGTCTGCTCCGTCAGATTACATGGTAAAATATTGGATTGCTGAACTTAAACGCGGCCGAACAAGCACTGCAACAATACCATCAACAGGAAGGCCAAAAGAGGTGGTTACTGAAGAAAATATCAAGAAAATCCTCCATACCGTTATGAATGATCGCCGAGTCAAGTTACGTGAGACTGTTGATATGGTAAACATATCATATGAAAGTGTCTTCAACATTTTGCATGAACATTTGCATATGAAAAAGCTATCGGCAAGATGGGTGCCGCGTTTGCTCAGTGTCGAACAAAAACGAGTTCGACAGACCACTTCACGGCGGTGTTTGGACATGATATAGCGTAATCCTGTTGATTTTTGAAGTCGATTAATAACTGTTGATGAAACCAAAAATCAATCGAAACAATGGGTGGAAGTGCTCCGAAGAAGGCGAAGACAGTGAAATCGGCTGGCAAGGTTATGGCCACTGTATTTTGGGATGTACACGGAATATTGCTCATCGATTATCTTGAAATCGTGCATTATTGGATCAATTGATTGATGCAATCAAGAAAAAACGACCACATTTAAAGAAGAAAAAAGTGCTCTTTCTTCAAGACAACGCACCGATTCACACAGCATTAGATACGATGCTAAAATTACGTTAAATACACTTCGAATTGGTTGATCATCCACCTTATAGTCTAGATTTAGCTCCTAGTGACTTTTTCCTGTTTCCAAACTTGAAAAAATGGCTGGCAGAAAAAGATTCATCTCAAACAAAGAAGTGGTTACCGAAACTAACGCGTATTTTGAGGGGTTCCCAAAATCGTATTATTCAGATGGTATAAAAAAGTGGGAATATCGTCTTACTAAGTGTATTGAGCTAAAAGGAGAAATAAATAGTTTTTTTCCTACTTAGGTAGCTTCAATATTAATCCGCCCTCGTAGCTGGAAAAATTTTGGTCCTAAAAATTGAAAAATAATTGTTATGAAAGATCTCTATTTATGTTGGTCTTCTCTTACAAATTTTTTATTTTTTTCGGTCTTTTTATGGCCATTAGTTATATAGGGCTTTTTAGAGCTTGAACACACTAAGTATGTTTTGATATAGATGACCAATAAAAACAAAGGTCGCGAGAAGACCTAGAAAAATAAAAATCTTCTGTAATGATTATGAGAAGGCCGAAAAATATTTTTTTTTATAAATGTTATGAAAGACCCAAATAAATGTATATATATTAATTAGACCCAAATAAATTCAAATCTTTTATAATAGCTACAAGAGGGCCAACAAAATATCCCTTATGCCTTGAATAATAATTCTTTGAAGGTTTTTATAAATAAATATTGGGTATAAAAGTTATGTCCCTGCCTTAGATACATATATCAGGAGGATATTGTAAAAAAATCGGTTCATCTGAAATATACAAAAATAAGTTAGTCTGTGTGAAAGATTCAGATAATTTGGTTGATATTTTGAATACTCTTAACTTGAATTAAAATATATTAAAGGCTTTTGACTACAATAATTTGATTTGATCTCATATGTATACCATTAAAAGTTTTTATATTAAATAAAATTAATTTAGTATGTAAATATATTTACATAACTAAAATATCAAATAAAATTAAAGAAATTTAATATCAGTTCCTTATACAAATGATAAAAAATTTTTAAAAATGTACAGATGTCTGAAATGTAAATTTTTTTAACTATATTATTAAAAAGCAATGCTACAAAAACTAGCACAATTTTTTTTTTTGAACCGTAGAACATTTTAGCACTTCGTTTTTTGGCAATCTAGCACATTTAATCTGTTTTGCTCTGGCAACCCTGGCATGAAGGCCTTCTGCAATTTCATTGATGACTGTTTGGTTGAATTTTGTTGTTGTTTTGTATTTCATTAGTAAAGCGAATTTAGGGTTAGCAATATAAATCTTTAGGTATGGGGATATTTGGGAAATACATAATAGATAGAGTGGGGGAAGTATTAAGTAATTTATAAATTACTTTTCATTTAAAGGAATTCAGAAATTTATGGTAATTATGAAACATTAACGTTAAGGTTATTCAAATCAATAATTAACTTTTAATATGTTTTTATTTCTTTACATATTGGATTAATTTTTTTGTTCTATTCTTTTTTTATGTTTTGTGGTAACAATGTTATTAAAGCTAACTATACAAAGAAGTTAGTATTTTTCAAATTCATCGTTATGTTATCTGTTTTTTTGTGTTTAAAAAAAATGTTATATTGAATCACTTGTCGTAGTTAGATTGAGGTATATGTTAGAAATTTAAAAGTCTTTATGTAGTTTACTGGGTTTGTTAATTAATAATTGGAACGGGATATATGTAAAAAGGTTACTATTATTGATGGTGGTTGAAACTTTATCATTTCGGCTTGATGATTTTGAAGGTGGTTTCGTCTTAATGTACAAGTATGTAGTTATGCAAAATTAGTTAGCATTTTTATTTTTGTTCAATTTTTAACCATGCTTAGAGGTTTCTCCGACGAGTAGTCTCCCGAGGTAAGCAACGCACTTTTGCCACACAGCACGTGTAACCTTGAGCTGGATGAATAACCAGTCATTAACACGGGAGACTGAAATGGTTCTTAACGACACTATATGTGCCTACAAAAAATTTTGAAATCAATTACTTAAGAGTAATTGTTAGGTTCTAGAAATTAATTACCTTTGATTCCTTTAGAAATTTCGTTTAAATGGGGAGAAAAAAAAACAAGTGAATCTGGGATAATAAAAAATGATTCTTCCTTCTGTCGACAGGTGACAAAAGTTTCCATGTTAAATTAGATGTGTGCATGAAACTTTTTCTTGCGTCCAACTTGATATTCCTTGGATGTGCCAATCATTTAAAAAATGTATTTCTTTATTCTTACCGCAAGAGCTAAGATTTACTTTAATCTTAGCACAATAACGTAATTTAAACAAAAAAAAAACATTTTTTTTATTTAATGACACGTTTTAGATTTATATGTATTCATGGTCACTTTGTAAAAATTAATTTTTGATATGTACTTGCTTGTTACGCAGTTGAAGTTCAAAAGGCTGTACATTTCAACTTGATAAAATAATAATACACGTCGAAAAAAATGTTTTTCTGTTAATCAGTATAAGTATAAAAGCTTTTAAAAATAACTGGACCAATCAAATAACTCGTTTTCTTTCACATTCGTTATGCCCAAAATCAAGACTTGGTTACGATTTGCATATATTCTTGTACTGTTCACTCAAGATCCACAAAAAGAGAGTTCTCATAAACATACATGAAATATACGAGTACATGCTATGAGAAAAAATTATATAGGGATACCCATATTTTTAAGGATGGGAGAATTAGGGGAACAAGCCCAGGATTAGTCAGTGTACTTTTTTTATTTTATTTTTTTTTATTATATCGCAGCAAAAGCAAATGGTAAAAAGATACTAATTGTAAAGTGATTCAATCTTGAACCCTTTCTTTATCTTTACTCAAAAATTAGTTTAGAAATATAGCAACTATTGCAGTATGTAAACTAGTGGTATTCTGATAGTCATCTTTTTAAAATTTTGTTAACTTTTCCATTTACTTATCTGTATTGCGATTGGACCAGACGATAAACGTTTTGGTTCAATATCACCTGTATATTTCTGATATAGAATCACTATCGAATTTCAACCACAATTGATTAAAAAAATAGTGTGTAAGACAGAGAAATAAATATGGAAAATTACGATAAAATCGCAAACAGAAAGCTTTTTACTGTCAAATCCAGCCCATAATTCGGCTTATTTTCGTAATATTTTACCATTAATAAGCGTCCAATATGTATGTATACGATAGGAACTGATTGTTTGAAAAATATTTGATGAATTGCGAACAATTCTTAGAATGCATTTTAATTAAGCTCACAATAAATTAAATTATTCACTTGGATAATGCAATCTAGAAGCTAAATATAAATTTGTGGAAAGTAGGTATTTGTAATACTTTTATTCAAAATATGCACAAATGCATTTTAAATTTTTATTCCAAATACAAAATATTTTTTAATAAAAGTTTAATTTTCACAATGGAAATGATAGTTGCAAGTTTTTTTACTCTATAATTTTGCTGTTTTTTAATCAATATTGAATCATACAATTATGCCGATGTTCGCATATTTTTAAGAATTTTTGGCATTTTAGAGATTTTTTGAAGACTTTTGGCTGCCGATTGCCAATTATATGATTTTTTTTAAACAAATTTTGGGAATAATTTCCAATATTGCAGTTGCAATTTTTAGATGTTTTAAATTTTTTAGTTTCTTTGCTAATTACATTTTGGAGCTTGATATCAAATTAAATTCTTACATCAACTTTGTTTTTATTTTATAGAAGAGGCAATTAATTGAAGTGCTTTTGAAGATTAATTCACTGATGTTACAGAATGAAAGAAACATTTCTTATCAAATTCTAGCAGGGAAGAGATTTTTCTGCTTTGTTATGTGTTACTAAGTGTCCAAACAACATTTTAGATGTCAAAAGATTTTTTATCACATTGTACAAATACAATAATAATACCGGGTTCTGATATACTGCAGGTACGCTCTGCACCTGAATAGAGGAAATTATTAAAATTACACAAGTATAAAACAGGATATAAGCTTCAATTTTGCCTTTCTTCTGAAATCACAAATAGTCATAAAAAATGAAATATTAATACATTTTGAAAACAAAACTAAAATTCAATTTCATTGATTTTGTATATTTACTCGTACATAGTGTCTTGACGATCCATTACATTTCTTTAATATAAATAATAATTATGGTTATTTATATACGAAAAGAAAATATAAGCGATAAAAAATACTGTAATATGCATGCATAATATTATATTAATAAACGTACAAAAATAAGTTTAAAGAAACAAACAAAAAAACAACAAATCTTTGTATTACGACTGCACATGGATACACACTATGTGTACATGTTCCCATGAACGCATTTCGGTATTGCTGTATGTGTGACAAAAATAGGGAATTTACAACAACCACACCAATTTCCATCAAGAATTTTAAGTTTTAGTATTTTATAATAAATAAGATATATTATGTTCTTAAACGCGTAAACTACTATGAAAAATACAACTGCTCTGTGTATAAGAAGCGCTTGTGGCTACAAACCCGTAGGTTGTTGGATTAAATCCTCACGCAACTTCTTCAAAAAAAATTTTAAAAGTAAAATTATTTTGAATAAAATTTTTTTGCCCATATTTTAGTCGTTAATGGACCGACTTCAATTATTTTCAGTCTAAACCTTCGTAGAAGTCCATACAAGAGATATGCTTCATAAAATTGACCGTAGGACAGTCAGGGCCATGAAAAACAACAGAATAGGAAATATAACAAAAAGAGTCTTGACTATATCTCATTAATTATCATAGTGCAACACGAAAAAATAACCATATACGGATACCACTACGTGATAAAAGACCAAAAAAAGAACCTCGCGTCTCCCAGTTTTGCCCAAAGTCTAACATTTTTTTATGGGCTCTAAAAGATTTGGGCCTCGTTGTCATTTTTGCAAAATATTGATCATTTTCTCAGGCTGATATCTTGCAAATCGTTCGAGATTTACTTTCTGAGACAAAGTTGTAGATCTTGTCACAAAGAACAAAAATTGTGAACATATAAAATAGCGACTTCAAAATCAGTACTGATCCGTTCTGCTAGTCTGATGAATAAATTGTTTCAAATAAAAAGTACTCTCTTAATAAAATAATGAATTTATCCAAAAATAATTTCTTTGATTAAGAAGATATGGGTAAAACTCAGATTTTAACTCAAGCCATAAAAATTTCATTTTTAATATATACCTTAAAACAGTTCAACAACTACGTATAAATATTAATTAAAATAAAAAAATCTTCATATTTAAGATGAAAATCGCAAAAAATTAAAAAATTTGATTTTTACCTTTTTTCCCTGTTCAGATCCATAGGAGCTAAAACCGTTAAAAATTCAAGAAAACAATCAACTATAAAAATGTACTTAAGACCTTAATAAGCAACTTTCTAGAGCATATTAATATCCTAAGAGTGATTCTTAATACCGTTTAGGTAGCACTCAGGTAGTCGTAAAAGTGAAAAATTTCCTGAAAATTTTTTATTTTTATTTGTTTCTTATTTTCTTCAACATGCTATCTATTACAAAAATGTACCTAAGATCTCAATAAACAACTCACGCGATCACGCACCGACCGCAGCAGCACAAGTAAAGCAATATGCTCACGCATCAAGGGACGCAGCACACAATATAAAAGCGACACGTCGCTCACATCCCAGCGCGACGACAGCGAGAGCTCAGCGGTGGAAGTTATAGATAAAGTGCTATAGCATAATTCGCGCACAACATTGGAAACTGACAATTTCAATATGCAGTGTGAAAAAATTGATTTATTTCGCTACGTTTGCGGTCATCAAATCAAAAAAACAGTTGTACAAGATATCAAAAGAATATTTTAAGTAGTAAATTCAAAAGAGCATATACGTTATTTTTCGACGAAGTAGACTTGACCGGTGAAAATTACACACCTAATACAGTGTGACGCCAATTTTATTACAATATCATGGCATGGTTGAGTGGAGGCAAAGATAGTCTGAAGTATTGTAAGCCGGTAAACTGGATTAATCGCCCAGGTGGTCATGATGCAATTAGTTGCTATGCATGCGTAAATTACACATGTCGTCTAAATCGACATGCTGAGAAGAAAAAAATTTTTAAACCAACTATAACAGCCACACTACAAGTGCTTGCAGCTGAAAAACTCCAGATCGTAGGACAGAATTTATAGGAATGACTAGAGCAGGTGATGTTACTTATGAAGATCCATTTGATACCGATTGTGAGCTCCATTTAGGGAAGAGATGGACCACAACTAATAACACAAATGGAAATGAATTTTATTGTGGCCATATTTTTGACAGCGTTTTTAAGACAAAGAAAACTCACACATGCTGATGATAACTCTACGGCGTACCGCAAACGGGAAGCTGAATTTCAGAGCCTCTACACTCTGAATGATCGCTTACTGCAACGATATAAAAGCTTTGTTGGTAAAAATGCGAATGAACTACATCGCTATTGAGTGGAGATTATTTATTGATGGTTCTGTTTCAAGCTTGAAAGTAGTCTTGTTGCATGCGTCGAAACGAAAGCCTTTCATTCCACTAGCAATGAGTATTAACATGAGAGAAAGCTATGAAACATTGAGTTATAATGAAAAAAATCATATATCACGAAAATAAATAGAAGATTTGCTGTGATTTGAAGGTCATCAACATTTTTCAAGGGCTTTCCAAAATTCTTTTGTTTTCTTTGTAATTGGGATTCGCGTACACCTCTGAATCAATTCCAATGTAATTCGTGGAGACCAAGAGGAAGTGTGGATGAACAAATGAAACAACATAGACTGCAGAATGCATCTTTAATTTACAATACTCAAGACATCTTTCTGCCACCACTCCACATAAAATTGGGAATTGTTAAAAAATTTTGGGAAATTTTTCACTTTTGCGGCTACGTAAGCGCTACTTAACCCGTATTAAGAATCATTTCTAGGATGTTCAAATGTTCTAGAAAACTGTTGAGATCTTAGGAACATTTTTGTAGTAAATAATGTTGAAGTAAAGAAAAAACAAATGAAAGTAGTAGGGAATTGTATGTCTGGCAACCATTAAAATTCTCAAATTTCAGCAATTAAAATTTTAATTGCAAATTGTGTGTTAATGGGTTTGGCGGCATGCTTTGGTGTTTGTGTGTGTGTGTGAATGTGCGGGCGAGATATTTTTGTTTAATTTTTGTTTGTAATTAAAATTTAAAAGTTTTGGTAATTAACACTATGTTTAATGAGGTAATAAGAAATAATGAGTTTTTTGTCTGTCCATTCCGTCCTTCCTTTTGTGTGGGTGTGTTGATTTCATCCGATCATATGGACATAATTTTGTTGATGGTGGGGAGGAGGATGGTTAAGTTTGCATTTATTTAGTGTATATATTTGTGTGTTGTTATTTATACATACATTTTATTTTTAAGCATGTTTGTCTTTTCGACCGTCCGTTCTTCCAAGTGGTCGTCTTTTTTCAACTGTGTCTTTTCAAGCGTCCGTCGTTTGGTGGACAGTGTGTGTACATACATACATTCGGTATATGGATATTTGAGTATGCGTAGGGAGATGTTAAATTCTTTTAGATATTTGCGTGCGCAATCGTATTCATATTTTATTAGCTGTTTTGTTTACATTAGTTTTTTTGTCAAGTACAGGATACTAAACAAAAAAATTGTGTGGATATATAATTTTAGAAATTATATACATATTTGTTTTGTGTATGCTTCTGCTTGACATCACAATTTTTCCTTAAAGTTTTGCTTGATATACTTACATAATTTTTTTGTAAACTAGAAACTTTTTTTGTGACAAATATTCCCATAATCGTTTGAATTTCTGGTTGTGTTGCTAAGTACAAAAGATGGGATTTGTATTTGAAATAAAAATCACTTGTATAATTTTTTATGCTTTTATTTTTACTAAATAAACTTAATTAATTACAAAATTTTTTATATATGTGGGTTAGCAGCGGTTTCAACTGCCTTAGTTTCTTTGTCTAAAATAGTATCGTCTGAATTTTTAAACAACGTCAGATATATGGGAACATCAATTGGTGGAAGGATTTGAACGTCAATTATTTCAATGGGTGGTTTGATTGTTGTTATTTATGCTGCAGATGTCGGTTGGGAATCTATACTTTGGAAGAGCTCCTCATCACCCTCTAGAAGTTGTTCGTATTGCTCCAGTATGTAGGCTTTAGCACGCACTTTCCGGTAGTGGCGAATGAGTCTCCTATATAATGATGTTCTCTTCGCGAAACTCATTTTTGAAATAAAAATATTCTGATATTAGAATTTAGGAAATCGATTTTATGAACATTTCTTTTGCTTCAAAATTTTTGCAACGTAGGGATTTTATTTACCACAAAATCATATACGACATAGAAATTTCTTGGGCTACAAAATTTTGCAACGTAGGGATTTTTTATACATGCTTTAGCATGCTTCTACTTGACCTCAATATTTGCTATCAATCAAATTTTTGTAACGGACGAATTCTATCGCAACTAAATTTTGCAACGTAGGGATTTTTTATGCATGCTTCTACTTGACCTCAATATTTGTTTGCAATAAAACTTTTGTAACGGACAAATTATTTCGCGGCTAAATTTTTGCAACGTAGGGATTTTTTATGCATGCTTTAGCATGCTTCTGCTTTTTGTCGTTGATACAACTTAATATTTTCCGAGTTGGAAAATTTAAAAAAAATGTTTTTTTGTTTACGCGGTCAACGCGACCGCTTCTTTATTTGTATTATAATTACAAAGTGAGAACTAAACTAGAACTAAAAACTAAATTCCCAAATACACATAATTTATATAAACTTAATTGATTTACTTAAAATAAGCAAGAATAGCGATATTTTATTCTTATTAACTTTATTGCGAAATACTTATTGACCTAATTCACAAATAAGCGAGAATTGCATTATTCGCTTTCTTATTAATTGATTACAAGGTATTTTTTTATTAACCTAATTAATTGCTTAAAGCATTGCAACTTACTTCCGCGTTTAAAAAGATGAATAAACAAAATTATTAAAGAATAGAGTTTATTGACTTTGTTTGTGTTAACTCTTCCCTTCTTAAGTCGATTGTCCCCAATCGGGGTGGCTTAACAGGCGAGTTAGTGAGCTGAGATGTTGTAAGCTGTAGAAATGGCCCACATGCACTTGTACTGCTTGCAACATTGTCTCGAAGCTGAGATGTGATATGAAATTTCTGTTTATTATTGACAAAATAGTAGCAAATTAACATGGTTATGGAAATAAGTATTATTATTGCAATGTCAGAACTTAAACTTATTATATGCGTACTTTTATTTTTATTAATTAATAGGTTTATTTTATTCTCGTTATTTAATTGATTTACATACAAATTTTCTAGTTTCAGATGCAATTTATTAACATTTTTCTTTTCTCTGATTTTTGTCATCAAATTAGGCAAGATAAAGGTTTCATGTATTTTTAAATTAATATTAGTGTATGTGGTATTTAACGTGTTGATTTTACAATTTTCAAACTTAATAAGGAAGGTCCCCTTAGGGTTGACCTCTAGTTTGTTACAATCTTGAGTAATGGTTTCGTTAAAGTTTTTAAATATTAGTATTCCAGGCATTACCTCTGTAACAGAGGATTCTTGCACTGTTTCTAACTCACATTGTGCTTCTTGGAACTTCAAGATGCTTTCCACACATCTGTCTTCTATTTTGACTAAACTTTTTTCTAAATCATCTTTTATATCTTTATTAAAAATGTTATTATTATGATCAACTAATATTTCATATTCGCTTAAAACTAAAGATTTATTAATGGCATTAGGAATGGGTACAAATTTTATTTTGGATAGGGTGTTACTGGAGAATTGGGGTATCAACAAGGTTAGGATAATATTGTTAGCTTCGGAAATTACTGCAATTTTCATTCTGCTATAACTGTCAAAGTCCCTAATTAGACTGATTTCCTTATCTGTTAGGATGTCGGAAGGAACAATGCCCAATTTGCAAGAGAATATGATTTGTCCGATTCCGTCAATATGGTTTCGCAAGAGGGATATGTCGTTGTCAATTCTGTATATCTGTTCGATAAATTCTACTTCGTCTTCCAAGGTTTTTATTCTGTTTAGTGATTCGTCGTTAAATTTATTTATGTAACTACTAATAATCATCTGCTGCTTATTTATATGGGTTGTGATATTTTTAATCTCTTCTGCCATACCGTTATTGAAGTGTATGAGTTCATCTAATGTCTTATTGTTAGTTTGGTCGTTATCTTGTAGGTCCGCTATTGCTTTATTTATTGCTTTCTCGTCATCACTGTCCATTGATCCTGCTATATATTTCAGTCCCTTTCCTAAAATGTTTACTAGACCTCGTTTTTGTTTCGAGTGTACGTGGAGGTTGTTTACTTTGGCTTTCAATAAAATAAGGTTTTTATTTATAGTCTCTAGAAGTCGTTTGTCTTCATAAGTCTGGGTTGTCAATGTTTTTATATTCTCAGATAGTAAAAGTATGGTTTCGTCGTATGTAGTCACGTTGATGAAATGCAATACCTTGTCGTATCTTCCTATTGTCTTTACTTCTCCAATTTTAATGGGGATATAACCATTGTTGTTATTCAAATCGTGTATGCGGAATTGTTGTGCATTTGCCGCTATGGCTATTGCTAAAATAATCGTTATGGTTCGCATGTTGAGCCTCTGGAAAGAAAGAAATTATCGTCTGAATACAATGGGTTTCTAAGACTGTCTAATGTTATTTTTGTGTACTATTCTTCCTGTTTTTGTTTTTACCGTGGTGTTGTAATTTTCAGCGACTATTTCCTTTTTGTACCTAGCCGATAGTTTGTTTCCTACTCTCCTATTTATTTTAACAAAATTTTCTTCTCCCTGAGAATATTCCTTTGGGGGTGAACGATTTGCATTGTGGTAGGTCAAGTCAGCTTGCTGCTTTTGCGTGAGTTTTTGTATGGTTTCATTTCTTTCCATTTCGAGCAGTGCGGGATCACTACTGACACGTCTGCCGAAAAATATTTCCAATGGTCTTTTCCCTGTGACAGTATGTATAGAATAGTTATATTCTTTCACTGATTTTTCTAGTAGTTCCTGAAAAGATCGGTGTGTTTGTTCTGACTGTATACAGCGCATAATCTCTTGGAGTGTAGAGTGGAAACGCTCCACTTGACCATTTGAGCTACTCGAGTATGGTGCAGTTTTAAATATTGAAATACCAAATTCGTTTTCTAACATAAATCTTATTGATTCTGAGTTAAATGATTTCTCATTGTCTATCACTACTTTTTCGGGCATAAGGGAGAAAAGAATATCTCTTAAGGGTTGTCTTATATCTTCCGTTGCCTTCGAACTTATTGGTTTTGCAATTGCATACTTTGAAAATTTGTCTAATGCTGTTAATAGCAATTGTTTCCCTATTATAAGTATATCCATATGGACTATTTGTCCGGGATACTGGGGAATTGGAGTTGGTTGTATTTGAGGCTTTGGAGGATGCCTCTCGTATTTATTAATCTTACAAATTGTACAGTTTTTAATATTTTTTTTGATTTTATTGGTCATTGACGGAAAATAGTATTTTTCTAATACTTGTATTTTATTTTCCTTGCAGTTTCTGTGGGCTCTGTTGTGATATGCTATAAGTATTTCTTCCTGCTCTTGGCTATTTACTATATCTTCTACCATTACTTGTGAAAACCTAATCTTATATGCGCTGAAATGTAAAGGATATAGTTGCTCGATTTTTCCCATAATATCTTCTTCGGTTTTAATGCAGTTTATAACGGATGGATTGAGGTAACGTTTTAAGATGCTGAGTAATGTAGATTCTGAATAATAGGGTTCGGTGACTATATGTCTGTGATATGTAGGAAACACTATTTTAAATTGATATTCTGACCTTACATCGATATTCAGGAATATCTGGTTTTTGAAAGCATTAACAGGTGTTTCTACACTAATTATGAGCCCATGAGAGGAACTATCATCAGAGTTAGTAGCAATTGATAAGGAATTTAATGGTGATTCCTGCGGTGGGATTCTAGATAGGGCATCGGCCACAACATTCGTTTTTCCTGGCTTGTAACGGAGTTCATAATCGTATTCTTCAAGTATAGACTTCCATCTTTTCATTTTACTGTTGTTATTTTTGTTGCTGAGCGCATATGTCAGCGGTTGGTGGTCCGTGTGAATTTTCACTTTCTGTGAACCATACAGGTAGTTTCTAAAAGCGTTTAAGGCCCATATAATAGCTAACATTTCCTTCTCGTTAGCGGCGTAATGTTCTTCAGCTTGGCTTAATGTTCTTGAGATAAAGGCTATGGGTTTTCCACCTTTAGATAGAACCGCTCCAAGTGCAAAATTAGAAGCATCAGTTACTAACTCAAACTCTTTGCTGAAGTCCGGATAAACAAGAATTACATCCTCGGAGATAAGAGAATACTTGATTTTCCTAAAGGACTCAATGGCTTCTTGGTCAAAGAAGACCTCAACCTTTGCTGACTTGTTTTTGGAGGTACGACCCCCTTCCCCTCTTAGAAGGGATGTCAAGGGTTTTGCGATTTTGGCGTAGTCTTTAATAAATCGCCGGTAATACCCTGACATACCCAGAAAACTACGGAGTTCTTTTAATGTTCTAGGTTGGGGAAAATTAGCAATTGCCTCAACTTTGGTGCGATTAGTTTTTATACCATTTTCAGATATTACAAAACCCAGAAAGTCTACTTCCTTGTTGAAAAATTTACATTTATCGAGTTGGATTTTCATATTAGCGTCCTCCAATGTCTTAAATATTTTACTTATATGTTGGAAGTGTTCTTCTTCTGATTTACTGAATATGATAATATCGTCGATATAGACGTAGCAACATACCCCAATGAATTCTCGTAATATATCGTCGAGAGTACGTTGAAAGATGGACGGGGCATTTTTTAAGCCAAACGGTAGACGCGTAAACTCGTATTTAGCATTTTTAATTGAGAACGCGGTTTTCTCAATGTCAGATTTTTTTAGTGGAATCTGGTGAAAACCACTTTTCAAATCAAGTACAGAAAAAAACTTACTGGCACCGAGTTGGGAGATTACCTCTGATATCTCGGGGATTGGGTACCTGTCTGCGATAGTAATTGAGTTCAATTTTCGATAATCTATCACCATGCGGTATTGTTTATTTCTAGTTGAATCTGCCTTCTTTGGGACAATCCAAACTGGGGAGTTAAAGGGTGATCTTGATGGTCTTATGATACCATCGTTTAATAGTTTTTTAACTTGATTTTCTACCTCTGTTTTAAGAGATCCGGGGTATGGGTAGAATTTTGTATATACTGGAGAATCACTTGTGGTTCTTATTTCGCCTACAACTTTTGTAGTATAGGTAAGCTTTTCATCCGGTTCACTAAAAAGATTAGGATGAGCGTTTAGTATTTGTGTCATTTCTCTTTTTTGTTCCTTGGGTATGCTGTCTACATTTATAGCATTTACATGTTGAGTGGGGAGTTGCTTAAGATGCACTTTAAACCCGTTTTTCAGTAACATATAGTGTTTATGTGTAAAAATAGTAGCTTCCAGCTCTCTAAGGGTATCGTTACCTAGAATACCGTCGAATGTTTCTAACGAGGGCATTAAATAAAATTTTATTTCTTCTTCAATTTTAAAAAGTTTTGCGTATGTGTGTTCACTTATTTTAATATCTCCTACGATAGATTTTGCAAAAAAAGGGCTTTCATTAGGGATGCGTTTTTTTACTAAGTTTGGTTTTATATAATTTTTGCTAGAGCCCGTGTCTACTAAAAATTTTAAAATATTCCCGCTCTCCGTTTTCACTTCAAAGTAAGGCAACGAAGAGCTTATCATGCTAAAAAATGAATATCGCTGGGCTCTCCGTATTGCCTATTGTCATCATCGGTCTGCCTGCTTCCCATTTCTTTCGTGTCTATGTGAAATGTTCTCTGATTTTTATACTGTTGTTGATGACCGAATTGGTTTGGCCTTTTACCAAAAAATTGGTTCTGATGAGGTCTGTTCATATAGTTCACGCGATGTGATCGCAAACTCTGATCCACATCCATTGGCTCTGGACGAGGTTGCGGCTTCGGTGGGCGAGGGGGATTACTATTTATTTGACCTCTCTGGTGCGAATTATGATTCCAAGGTTGACTTGTACTTGGGATATGGGCTAAATGGGGATAAAATGTTTTGTTTTGCGAGTTTCCTAAATTTCGTCTAGGTGGCAATTGTGGGGACTGATTTCTTCTTGCGTTATTGGCATGGCTTGCACGAAAATTTTGATTTTCTAATTTCAGGCACAAGTGAAGTGCTTGAGGTAAATCAGTAGGTTCTCTTATTCCTAACAGTCGTGGCAAGTCACCGTTAAGACCCCTTACGAAGGTATCTAAGGCTTTGTCCCTATATGACCGTGTGAGCAAGTTTAATGATTCATTGCCCATTTCGAGGCACCCTAATTTGTTCAATATCAAGGAAAGATGGGTGTATACCTGTTGATAGAAATCTTGGATGCTTTTATTCCCTTGCACCAACGTTGTCATTTGGTACTCAAGGGTGGATAAATCACGCTTGTCGCCATAATGCGTTATTAAGCATTGTGAAATTGCTCGCCAGTTCAAAGGTGTGTTGTATGATTCCAATGCCACGTCGGCATTGCCAGTTATTTTATTTCTGATTACGCTTAGTATTCCGTAATACTTAGGCGTACCTTTGATCGATTCATAGATATTTAGAATTCCTTCAACGCTTTTTTTCCAAGAATTGAATTCTCCAGGCTGCCCAGAGAATTCCTTTAAACATTTTACAACGTCAGGTATTTTGTCCATGTCAGTTAGGTTATCTGCCTGTCTAGTTATTCGCTGGTCACCTACGTCCGCCAAATTAACAGGAGGATTAATAGTGTCCTGTATTACCTGTGGTCCTTGTTGTCTCAGAACGTCAGAAGCTATATTTGATATAAGGGATCTTAAGTCCTCTAGGCTTAATTGAGCATTCCCTGGGGAAGGATCATTGTGTGGAGGTAGGATTGGGGGACGTACTAAATTATTTTGATTTGCCATTGTATTTTTTTTATATATATTTTTTTTTATTTTATGTACTATGTATATTTTTCAATAAAATTTCTTCGAAAAAGGATAAATCTTCTACTTTACACAAAATATTTTAACCTTAAATATTTGAGATATCTTTTTTTTCTTACATTCACAAAGATTCTTTCTTAACTTTAAATCTACCTTATATTTCTGGATCTGTAGAATCGCCTCTGATGCAGGTGCCTTCGTTTGACTCACAAAAATAGTTTCAGATCTTGATGAATTCTGTTGATACTATGGTCTTAGCTCTGGTTGATTTTCACAATATTAGATTAAAAAAAAATGGTTTTAGATCTGGATTCTGGGGATGAGTTCTGTTGATACTATGATCTTAGCTCTGGTTGATTTTCATAAAAATGGTTTTAGATCTGGATTCTGGGGATGAGTTCACTGCACTTCCTTTAATTAGTTTTTCTTTTATTTCAGAGTTTTTCAAATAATGTTTTTATATCTTTTTCCGCGCAAATACGTTTTCGTAGTTAGCCGTTTGATTACATTCGGTCACTTGATTACATTTAGTCACTTGATCACATTTAGTCACTTGACCCTTTTTTAAGGATATTCCTTGTTTTTTTTCGTTCTTTACGATAATGGCTGGCACATTGTATGCCTCCTTTTTACTTTTGCTACTAAGGAGCCTTATTATCGATTTATATGTTTTAATTCAGACGCCAGTTTTAAACGTACCGGACCGGCCGAATGGTGCTCGGGCGCCACTTAATATTTTCCGAGTTGGAAAATTTAAAAAAAATGTTTTTTTGTTTACGCGGTCAACGCGACCGCTTCTTTATTTGTATTATAATTACAAAGTGAGAACTAAACTAGAACTAAAAACTAAATTCCCAAATACACATAATTTATATAAACTTAATTGATTTACTTAAAATAAGCAAGAATAGCGATATTTTATTCTTATTAACTTTATTGCGAAATACTTATTGACCTAATTCACAAATAAGCGAGAATTGCATTATTCGCTTTCTTATTAATTGATTACAAGGTATGTTTTTATTAACCTAATTAATTGCTTAAAGCATTGCAACTTACTTCCGCGTTTAAAAAGATGAATAAACAAAATTATTAAAGAATAGAGTTTATTGACTTTGTTTGTGTTAACTTACACATTCAAAAAATATTAGTTTACATTAATTTTTTGTAGCTTAGAGATTTGTTTTGCTACAATTTTTTTTCAAGCTATGAGTTTCTATTACCACAAATAGTAGCTTTGGCACTGGAAACTACTCATTGAAGTTATGTATACCATACCATACTGAAAATATTATTATATAAATCATAAACTTTTCTATCTTAAATTAGTGCAGTTTTGTATCTAAAAGTAACAAGTTGTTTATTCTTATTAAATTAGTTCAAAAAAAATAAACTATTGAAAACTAAAATATTGTTATAATAGTATTTTATTTGTGTATATAAAAGTTTATAAAAAAATTGTTTGTTGTGTTTTAATTCAATTAAAGTAAATATTTTGAAAATATCAAATAAAATAAGTTCATCCATTTTCCGTTGTGTAGTGTGTGCTAAGGAATACAAATACCAAAAGTCGTATTTGGAGCATTGCGAAAGTCATGCTCAACTACAACACGTTCAAATGCCAGTGCAATGTGCTCCACAGCCTCCAATAAATTTATATAACCCTATGGCTTGGAACAATCAGCAACAGCAATATCCGCTGACCATTCAAGAGCTTCCGATGACTTCGTACTATCCTACGGCTTTGAACAATCAGTTTTCAGTACCCATACAAATTCCACAGAATCTTCCTATTCCCTATCAATATACATCACCAATGCAATGGCAACAATATAATATCCTACAGTTTGGAATAATCAATTTGCCTTGACGATGGAGTTTCAGGCAACCTCAACAACACCATCAACAACAACAACAACTATATAATGTTGTGCTTGACGACATGGAAATAAGTCAAATAACCCAACATGAGCAGCCTATTGACAGCAACAACACTATACTTGATGAAGAAGGAATCGATGTTTCAAATTCTACCAGCGGTGAATATGATTCTGCTTTGAATGTGGAACAGGCTGAAGGCTTTGCACCTAAATATTATTTGATAAATAGTGCGTTCAAAAATAATATTGCTATCTATGGAATTCCCAACAAAAAAGATGATCTTCTATTTGAAGATTTTATTGTGGAAAATAAACCAATTTGCAAGGAATTACTTGAAAATAGTTTAGCTAAGCACAATATTTTAAAATTCAATAGAACTCTTATTGGAGAGTATATAAAAATTGTGGGTGAAGAAATGGAATTGTGTCAGATTTCACACAGAGCAAAAATGGTTCTAATGTGCTTAGGAAGTAATATTGATGAGCTAATTTCAAAACAATTAAAAGACATCCATAATCATATGTCAGAGTTCCAGGAAAGAGATTCTGGGTGGACGTTAATTAGAATTATTCGTGTTGAAATGAATATAAACAAAAGTTCACTTGTAAAAGGATCTCAATGGACAAGCTCACCATACAAACTAGCTAAAAGGAGGGCCTGCATCAACATTGAAAACAGTGATGATTATTGCTTTAAATGGGCTTTAGTCGCTGTATTGGATACTTCAATAATAAGAAATAAGACACGTTGTATCTCATATAACATCGAAGACATTAGTGCCGATGTTATAACCTTACAAAATGGGGTTAAAATAGATTTCATAAATCTAAAATTTCCACTATGTCTTAAAAATATTCAAGAATTTGAGGGCAGGGTTGATGTTAGTGTGAATGTGTTTGGGTATGATAGTGAGACTGATGAAATCATTGGACCATTTTATATTACTTAAAAAGAAAAAACAAAGCATGTTAATTTATTGCTGTTGGAAGATGGAGACAATCACCATTATATATTTATAGAAAGCATAGCAAGGTAAGTAAATATATATGAATAACCATATATTTACATATATATTAATTTATTAATTTTCCAGACTTCTGAAAGCACAGACGACGAAGCACTGTAGCGAACTTTTATTTTGTAATAGCTGCCTACAATATACGGACAGTGAAAGGACTATGGAGCAACACAAAGCAGAATGCGGAAAAATTGTCGCAACGTTACCTTCTACTGAAAATTGTCTCTTGAAATTTAAGGATCATCAGCGGCAGATGGATAATTTTCGAAAAGTTTGCAAGGGAATTTATAATTTAGATCCATTTCAGTACTACACTGCTCCAGGACTATCATGGGATGCCATGTTAAAGCATACAAGTATAGAATTAGAGTTGCTGACAGACATAGACATGTATAATTTTTTTTAAAGGAATACGTGGTGGAATGGTACAGTGTAGTAAAAGATATTCCAGAGCAAATAACAAATATTTAGTTGATTTCGATAAAGATAAGCCTTCAGAGTTTCTAGTATATTTAGATGCAAATAACCTTTACGGTTGGGCGATGTCTGAGTATCTTCCTTATGGAGGATTCAGATGGCTAGCAAGTGATGAGTTGAATCTGGATCCGAAAAGCATAGGTAATAACTCACAAGATGGCTATGTGTATGAGGTTACTTTAGAATATCCTTCTTATCTGCATGAATCACACAATGACCTTCTTTTCTGTGTTGAAAATAAAAAAGTTTTACAATCAAATCATAAGAAATTAATTGCCGATTTTTCATAAAAAAAATCCTATATAATACATTATAGAGTTCTTAAATAATGTTTGGAATATGGTTTAATTCTAAAGAAAACTCATCGCATTCTCACTTTTAAACAATCTCCACGGCTAAAAGACTATATAGATTTAAATACTAAACATAGAGCTACAGCAAAAAATGCTTTTGAGAAAAATTTCTGTAAATTGCTCAATAATGCCGTATACGGTAAAACAATGGAGAATGTAGACAAAAGAAAAGATGTAAGAATAGTAACGAAATGGAATAGAATGAATCGAAATCATTTCGGAGCTCAAGACTGGATATCTAATTTTCACAGTTTGTCTATATTTTCAGATAATATGGTTGCAATTCAAATGAATAGAGTCAAGACATATTATAATAAGCCCATACTTGGGATTTTGCTTGCTGGAGCTTTCTATATGGAAAATGTATAATTTCCATTATGGATACATGCGACCAAAGTTTAAATCAAAGTTATCTTTAAATTATATGGATACTGACTCCTTTATTTATACAATACAAACTGATGACTTTTATGCTGACATAAAATCTGACATAGAAAAAGAATTTGACACTTCCGATTACCAAGAAGATAACGTATATGGTATTGGGTATGATGAAGGATGAGAATTGTGGAAAAGTGATGAAAGAATTTGTGGAACTTCGATCTAAAATGTATTCTTTTAGCGTGCAATATGAAAACGATGTTAAAAAATCGAAGGGGGTAAAGAAATGTGTTCTTGATAAATATAGCTTAGCTTCTTATAGAAATTGTTTATTTAATAAGTCTATTGTTTATGATGATATGTTAACATTTAAGTCAAAGATTCATCAAATTTATCAAACATACTAAATAAGGTTGTCTTAAGTTATCAAGATGATAAAAGAAAAATAAAAAGTAATGGTATAAATACATTTTCAAATCGAGGAAACCAATCCTGATTATGAACTTGACATGCTATTGTTGGAAATAGCTAAATTAGAAAATGAAGAAGAAAAATAATGGTAAAATTGATATAAACATAAGTATATAAATGTAATTTGTTTCTATCTATGTAAGGAAACTAACTAAATGTTTGGTTTTAAGAAAAATTGGTTTGTTATTTAAAATTAAATAATAGTAATAAAAATGTTATTAATAAATAAAAAACTAATACAATCTTGTTTTATTTTTCGCAATTTATTATCTATTGTTAAACAGGAACCAGAAAAATTTGCACTTTGTTTCCCTATTGGCTGTACTTAGCTGGATCAAAAAAAATAAAAAAAAATCTTGTCAAGTTTTTTTCTTATTTACATATGTCTGTATATTAATTTTTTTATTTTATTATTTATTTCAATTCAATAAAAATATAATTTATAATAGAATTCTATTGTATTTAAAACAACTTTTTTTCTCAAATGAAAAATTGTGCATCCGCACGTGTCAGGCCCCTCCTCACATTCTGGATCATACCAGGGACAGCTTCTAAAGTGGGTTTCTTCATCCCCATCCTCCCCATCGACTACTCCATAGTCCGTATTCTCGTCCAGCATGGACATGAAGCATTGTATTGCATTTTTATGCTCATAGAGCATTAAATTTTCACAGTTTAGTAAAAAATTTTGTGTAATATTTCTGATTTCACTCATTTTGTTCAAGAACGTTTTTGTTACTAACAATTGTCTGACAATTCCTAAGCCTTATGTAGCTTCATCGCGCAGTTTTTAATACTATACATATACATACATGTATATCGTAATACATATTTATTTATGTATTTGGTGGGAAAGCGATGAGCATATATGTACATTATTTCACTAATTTTCAGTTAGGCTTCTTGCAATCATCATCGCTGCTTTCAAGATCACTTTTCATCAAAGATTCACTGTGAAACGATCTCTAAAAATGGGCTCGGCAAAAAATTTAACAAAAAAAAAATTAATTCCATGAACATCAAAAGCTTAACTCACATAAAAGATCTAGATACAGCAATTAAATATCCTATTCTAAATATAACACGGGTAACAACAAAATATGGACCAACACTAAAAGTTGAGTTGGAAAACAAGATAATGTTTCTACCTAGAAGATATAACGCTTTGACAGATGAAGAAATCAAGGATCTCTCGAGTGGATCATTTCGACTATGCATAGAAGAAGAACAAAACTTAATCCTTGAGAGTGAGATGGATGAATTTTTAATCCTATTTGGCAATAAAATAAATTAATTCTGTGTAGTAATTTATAAATAGATAAAAAAAGGCGTTATAGAGTTTTATAAAATATATGTGGTTGTGTTTTTATTTAATCTTTTCAGTTATATCATAAAGAAATTTAAGACATAAGTGGCCACAGTTAAATGTATTAAAATTCTGATATTGATTATAGTTGTATTTTATATTTGTGTCCAGATATTTGAGTACTTCCGAAGGAGGTTGTAAGTTTCCAAAACTGTCGAAATATTCTTTCTCATTAATGTTTTAAGTATATGCTACCCAATGTGTACCAGGTCCTGTTGATGTATCTAAATTGATTATTCCACATTCTATTTTCTTTGGTCGTTTTGGTAGTGAGTCTAACATGAAAACTCCTCTAAAATATGGAATTTTGATCGAAAAATTCTTCAGGTCGACTTCTGATAGTGGTCTATTAGGTAGCATTTCTAAGAGTTTTTTGTCTGTTCTTTGCAAACTAAACCATAACCCTTTTTACATGGTTTTAGGTAAAGTCCTTTCCCGACAGCTATCGATTCCATTGCTTTATTGTGTCTAGTTTCTTCATCAAGTTGATTTTTTGCATTCTTTGCTGCATTTACAGCCTTAGCTATGGCAGCACCCTAGACTAGCTAGACTGCCAATTGCACGCAGAGCAGTTAGAACCGGTATTAGGGGTAAAAAACCACAAATTTTTGGAACACTTATTATACGTGGTATTATACCATGTGATTTTCTTCCTTTTAGTGATTTATTGATAGTTTTACGTGCGATTCTAGTGGCAGAGTTAATGTCTGAAGGTTTTTCCTTCTTTAGTATTTTTGTTGCAGCTCTAATTGATGTACTGAACAATTTTTTCCCAATTAATTTCGATTTATTTTCAATTTTCGCTTTTCCCACACCCATACCGAACTTCGTTTTGGCTTTCATTGCGTTAGTAACCAAATATGCAAATGAGTTTTCTGCAAGACTGCTATCTTTTGATAAAACTCGATCCCAAGCTGAATTTTCAAGAATTTTATCTGCCTGATGTCTAATACTTAAATCCTTAGTTTTAGAATAAGCTATATCGTGATTTTTGCAGACAGAGTCCAATAAATTAATTCCTTGATCACCCCGATCTAAACGTTTTTGTAGTTTTGTTCCAGGTCCACAGTACTAATATCCAGTTAGATGAAGTTCAACAGGTAGAGAGTTTATTAAGCTATTCAATAAACCTGCTCCAACGAAGGTTTTTAATGACTAAAGGGCTTTTTATAGTGTACAACCATCTTACTTTTAATTTATTTTCTATAATAAAAGGTAACAACGATGTATTGCACTTAGTTATAGAAATGCAGTTAGTAAAACAACACAAAAATATTTTGATTCGTAATACTGATGATTCTTCGAACATCAGATCAAAAATAAAACATAGTTCCCTCTTACCAAACTCTATTCGTGCTCTAATAGTTGGACCATCGAATTGTGGAAAGACTAATGTTATGATTAGCTTGCTAGAGAGTCCTAATCGATTCAAGTTTGAAAACTTCTGTTTATACTCAAAATATCAACCGAAATATGAGTACTTGAAGAGATTAATTTCGCCAATTAAAGGAATGGGTTATCATACATTTTCCGATAATAAAGCGGTTATTCCCCCTAAGGAAGCTAAACTAATTCAATTATGATATTTGACGATGTTGCATGTGAGAGGCAGAATAATATACGGGCTTATTTTTGTAAGGGACGACATAGAGATGTTGATTCATTCTACTTGTGTCAAACTTATACCAGAATTCCCAAGCATTTAATAAGAGACAATGCAAATGTAATTATAATGTTTAAACAAGATGAGACGAATATGAAGCACGTTTATAGGGATCATGTTGCCAGCGACATGAATTTTAAAAAGTTTCACCAAATTTGTAGAGTGTTGGTAAGAAAAATATGGATTTTTGATGATAAGCAAAGAAAATGAATTAAACAATGGTCGCTATAGAAAATTATTCGACTATTTCATAACGATATAAATTAAAAAACTTTAGTATATAATCTGACTTTAAACATAATACATCTACATATATCTTTGAATATTTAACATACTTAATCTGATCTGATATACCGATCTGAACCTAATAATCTGATCTGATACCTGATAAGCTGATCTGATACCTAATAATCCGATCTGATAAGCTGATCTGATACCTAATAAGCTGATCTGATACCTAATAATCTGATCTCATACCTGATCTGATACCTGATAAGCTAATCTGATACCTAATAATCTGATCTGATACCTGATAAACTGATCTGATAGCTGGTAAGCTGATCTGATACCTAATAATCTGATCTAATCTTACAGCTGAAAAATGGAATCAAAAATTTTAAAAGTGTTGGTGGCGACTAGAAATGTCTTGAAGTAAAAGATCCGTAGTATAAAAACCGGTGAAATAGACACACATGAACAACTAAGAGATACATTTAAACCTATAACAGACCCTTTAAAAGAATTTATATATAAGACTAAGAATACCAATAGAATTATCAAAAAAAGAAAAGAATGAGATGAAAACAGAAATTGAACATAATAACAGTTCTCATCTTAAGAAACCATCAATTAAGATGGAGACAAGCACACCAAAGAAACTTGTAGAAGATACAACATTTGACACCAGCACCTCACTTAATGATCCTAATGGTGATAATAATAGTGATAATGATGATGATGATGACAATTTTTACTCCCAAAATTCAAATATTGAAGAGAGTTATACTGACTTATCAGTCTTGGAAGGAAGAAATGAATTAGATACTAACTATGGTCCACATAAAGATTTATTTAATGAATCGAAATTCGGTAATAGTAGTCACAAAAATACAAAATATATGTTGGGGGTCAAATATGGGCTCTTACACCAGGTCTATTTTCTTTGATGTTTCATAAAATACCAAAAAACTACGATAAATTTGAACTCGAAATCTATAAAAAAAAATTTAATTAGTACCAATGCGTATAGAAGAGACTAGAAGCCTGATGGTCAAATACAGGGAACGAAAGCATATAAATATAAAACTTTATTATGAAATTGGTTACGGAAAAAATGGAAATAATTTATCTCAATCAACGGGAGCTAAACTTAAAGCTGGTTATTTAGGTGATGGATTGATACAGTTTAACCTCCATAAGCCAAACTATATATACTGGGACGATCCCAATGAGTTGGTAGATCGCCTTCGACTACTGCTAGTGTAGTGTACCTATATTTAGTTAAGGCACTGTAACAATATAAGAATTTTGTTACTCCATGCATATGACATTGAACTTGTAATTTAATTCATTTTTGTTTATTTTTTTCTGTTTATGATAAATATTTTAAGAATTTCATTGTAAAGCCAATGAACTAAATTTATACTTTATTTTTTTGTCTTGTCAGCGAAAATGGCATGGGAATGATGTAATACGATTTTTGTATAAAATGTTTCGATAATAATTATTTTCACACACACCAACAAACTAGAATAAGTAAACTAAAGTTGGTAATTATTGTAAATAAAATTCAGAAATAATTGATCAAGCAAGAGCGTGAGATCTTCCTTTTATTTCTCAATCTAAATCGGCACTTCTGGTGCTGAAGAAAAGCGGCTGCAGAGCTCAGTAATACTGAAAACTACAAACACATATACACACATTACATGGCGATCCTGCCGATCTAAAAAAAAAAGAATCCTGGAGAATCCATAAAAAATAGAATAAATTTTTAAGATCCTGCTTGTTTTCCTTTTCGAAACCTTAAATTATTTTTCTCCCCTTGCTGGAGAGTTCTACAAAATTTAACATTAAAAATCTAAATTTATTTTTCTAAATGACTCAAGAAGTCAACGAAATTTTCGAACGCTGGCAAAAATTTCTACACGAGAAGTACATTCCAGAAGGAACACCAGTTGAAGAACCACCAACCTATACACCGACTCCAAAGTCTGCTGGCCCTAAGCCAAATTAAATTAAAATAAATCTTTTATATATATAGGTAATGCAACTAGATACTTTTAAAATAACAGAAAAAGATAGAATAGAATATACTTTAGAACAGATAAAAATGGGTATCGCAGATACGAAAATAGAAGGCCATGCGATTGCAAACGCTACAAATACAAATAAAATAACAATAGACCAAGAAATAATAATAATTCTATTAGTAATTTTCGTAATAGTTGTCATATTCAAGTTTCTGCAACACTATATAAAAAAACAAATTGTAAGAAACTCTGTACAAAATGCATAAAAAAAAAAAATTTTTTAATATAAAGAATATATAAAACAATGGAACAGATCTTTGAAGAATTAGAAAAATTAATTGTGAACGCTAGGAAATCAATAACAAAAAAATATACAAAAGAAACTATACAAGAAAAACTAATATCAATAGAACATTTAAGTGAAAAATTCGAAAAACTTATAGGACACTTAGCAAATCCCGTAAGAGACGAAAAGATTATTAAATTTAGAGACTTGAGAGAAAAAGCAATTCAGCTATTGAAAGAACATAAAGAAGAAAATTTGAACATAGAGAAAAAATTTGAAAATCTTAACATCATGTCGAACTTTGACAGTAAAAAGGATGCGGAAATAATACCAATTTTCGACGGAAAGCCTAAACATGTTGATATTTTCCTTTCAATGATAGAAATGGTACATTCTGAACTAAATGAGCAAGGAAGAAAGAACCTGATAAAATATGTATTAGCAATAAAGTTAGTAGACAAAGTTAGGGACATTTTGATTATACAAAATACGCCTGAAACTTTTGAGGAGCTGAAGACAGTTTTGGCACAACATTTCAAATCAACAAAAACGGCAAGCAGCATACATTATGAATTAAGAAATACAAAACAAAAAGGAAATATACTTAATTACAAAGAACGGATTAACACTTTAATATCGGACTTGACATTAGTACAAATTTCAGAGCTCGAGGACAGTTCAAATCAAGTAGCTCGATCTACGATAAAAACTATGAATGAAAAACTATCTTTAGAAATTTTTCAAGAAGGTTTATATAAAGATATAAGAACAGCTGTAATAGCCGCACAACCCAAGACCTTGGCACAAGCCTTTGATATTGCAAGTACACAGGAAAGATCACTACAACTATCAGACACATTTACATTACAAATAAATAATAATAGACGAAACTATTACAATAACACAAATAGAAACAACTCAGGTTTTAGAAATAACAGAAATACAAGTTATCTCAATTTACGGATGGCTAGGAACTTCAATAATAACAGAAATTATAACAATAACAGAAATTATAACAGTAACAGAAATTATAACAATAGCAACAGAAACTTTAACAATAACAACAGAAACTCTAACAGTAGTAACAGAAACCATAACAACAATAACAGACACTACAACAATGACAATAGCTATGACAACAACAGAGGTAATAGATACAATAATAACACAAGAGGAAGAGGCTACTCCAATGTTCATGCTATACAACAACAGGGAAACGTACAAACCCTGGAGACTCATTACGAATCTCCGAACAGGGAAAACTAAGAGTATATACACTAAATATTGGAACATCAAATTTTCTTTTTCTATCAGTAAAAAACATCAACTATCAATTAACATTTTTAATAGACACAGGCTCAGAGATATCACTCTGTAAAGAAAACGTAATATACAACTATTACAAGAATACTGACAACATTTGCCGATTGAGTGGCATTACAAATGACTTTAAAGAAACATTAGGAACCACTGATTTACAATTAATAGTAGGAGAACAAATATTAACACACAGATTTCAATTAGTAGAAGAAGAATTTCCAATTATTACTGATGGAATTTTAGGACTAGATTTTTTCTGTAAATACAGTTGTCAGATTGACTATGAGACACTGACTTTAAATACTTGCATAGAGGGAGAGAAAATAACAATCCCAATAGAGATTAACAAAAAGAAAATACATAATATAACTATACCGCCGAGAACAGAGAAGATAGTACCTATAAACATTGACATAAAAGAAGATAGTGTCACATGTAGTAAAGAAATAATAAACGGAATATTTTTAGCAAATACTATCATACCCAAGGATGGTCAACGCTATGTTAAAATTTTGAATACATTAGAGGAACCAGTGCGCCTAGAGAAGTTGGGAATCACAACAATACCATTAAAAAATTACACAATTTATAAAACTAACATGAACAATAAAATTAAACACTCGGAACAAAGATTTCAGAGATTACTAGAAAAACTAGATTTCAAGAACATTGAAGAAGCAAATAAAAAAGTCATATGTGATATTCTACGCCATATCAAGAAGTATTTCATCTTGAAGACGAACCATTAACGGTAAACAATTTTTATAAACAAAGTATTGAATTAAATGATAACACTCCCACTTACATAAAAAATTACAGACTTCCACAAACACAATTAGACGAAATAAGTAAACAAGTGCAAGAGTTGTTGGAAAAAGACGTAGTGGAACCGTCTATTAGTCCATATAATTCTCCATTATTATTAGTACCAAAAAAAGGACAAAATGACACAGAAAAATGGCGTTTGGTTGTAGATTTCAGACGTTTGAATGACAAGATAATAAGTGACAAATTCCCTTTAACCAGACTTGAAGACGTATTGGACAGATTAGGTAGAGCTAAATATTTTTCCACTTTAGACATGACAAGCTTGTTCCACCAAATAGAACTCGAACCAAAATCACGACCACTAACAGCATTTTCAACACCAAACGGTCACTTTCAATATACAAGATTACCTTTTAGTTTAAAAATATCATCTAACAGTTTCCAAAGAATGTTGACAATAGCGTTATCTGGTTTAGATTCAGAAGCATTTTTATACGTTGATGACGTCATTATTTTCGGATGCAGTTTGAAGCACCACAACGAGAACCTCATAAGAGTGTTGGAAAGACTAAAACAATACAATTTAAAACTGAATCCAGCAAAATGTTGTTTCCTGAAACCAGAATTTTTGTATTTGGGACATTTAATTACAAAGAAGGGTATAAAAACCGACCCGACAAAATACAAAATAATTGAACAATATCCTGTTCCAAAAAATGCAGACGACGTTAGACGGTTTATAGCCTTCTGCAATTATTACAGAAGATTCATTCCAGACTTCGCCACAACGGCAAATTGCCTTAATAATTTATTTAAAAAAAAGTAACTTTCGATTGGACAGAAAATTGCCAAACAGCATTTGAGACTCTAAGAGACAAATTAAAAAAACCCGCCTATACTACAATATCCGAACTTTGACGAACCATTTATTCTAACCACAGACGCTTCAAATATAGCGCTAGGAGCAGTCCTATCACAGGGTGAAATTGGTAACGATCTACCCATATCTTATGCAAGCAGAACGCTAAACAAACACGAAAAGAATATATCAGTAATTGAAAAAGAATTATTAGGTATTCATTGGGGAATACAATTTTTTAGACCATATCTATATGGTAGAAAATTTACCGTAGTCACAGACCATAGACCTCTTATTGCTTTATTTACCCATAAAAACCCGTCTTCAAAATTAACAAGAATTAGACTAGAACTATCGGATTATGACTTTGATATAAAATATAAAAAAGGAGCGAATAATACAAACGCAGACGCTCTATCACGCATAGACATAAATTCACAAACATTAAGAGAAATGATTCCAATCTATATTGATGAAAAAGAAAAGAAAACCTTGGCAATAACACGAAGTATGAAAAATAAAAGTAGTGACGAAAAAGAAGATATATATGATAAAAATAATGATAAAAAGAACGTTCGTAGAAAAGAAGACTGCATATCTCAAAAGGAGACTGATCACCTCCAAATGTGGGAATGTACGTCAATAAATAATATTAAGGGTACCCAAAAGATTGAATTTATATACGATAACAAGCTGCAGCAAGAATTGAAAGAAGAATTGAAAGAGAAAAATGATAAAATAACGCGCATAATATGCAATAAAAGCGAAAATCCTATGTTTTCAGGAACATTTTTGGAGAAACTTTTATTGAGATTAAAGAAATTGAAATTTAAAAAGTACGTACTATATAATAATGATGAAATATTTAAATATATAACGGCCGAAGAATTGAAAGAAAGATATAACAATATAAAGAAGAACGACATAGAAATAATTATATACAGAATGTCAAGGGAAATAAAAGATAATATAACACAATATAGATTGATAGAAGAATTTCATGACTCACCACATGGAGGACACTTTGGAATTAAGAAAACACTTTCCAAATTAAAACAAAGATATATGTATATGGAAAAAAATGAACAAAATGGTTAAGAAATACATAACAACATGTGATTCATGCCAAAGACATAAACAAATAAAAAATACAAAAGAACCTTTTACTATGACAGATACACCATCACACGGTTTTGATACTATTGTAATGGACACAGTTGGACCTTTAAGAACATCTGGACAATTTAGATACATACTTACTATGCAGTGTGAACTGACAAAATATGTTGTTGCTTGTCCGATTGAATCAAAAGATGCCAAAACAGTCGCAAAAGCTTTAATAGAACATATAGTTTTAAAATACGGTTTATTTAACATTCTCAAAACAGATAAAGAAACCGAATTTACCAATGAATTACTGAGAGAGATTTGTGTATTATTAAAAATAAAACAAAATTTCTCAACACCTTACCATCATGAAACTTTAGGCACGATAGAACGAAATCATCGCGTTCTAAATGAATATTTTCTAAATTTTGTGAATGACAATAATTGGCATGAGTGGATACCATATTATACTTTTGCTTTCAATACGACACCAAATGTCGATACAGACTATTCACCATTTGAACTAATTTTTGGTAGACTTCCTAGACTGCCAAACAACATTTTAGATGATGCCAGAAAGATTTATAATATTGACAACTACTTAAATGAACTAAAAATTAGACTTCATCACTCATTACAAAGAGCAAGAGATATAGTTATTGAAGTAAAAAGAAAAAGAAGTATAGAATCTGAAAGAAAGAAAAATAAAATAGATCTTAGAATAGATTTAGTTTTAGTTAAAGTTTTAAATAGAAAAAAATATGAACCTCCATACAAAGGCCCATACAAAGTATTAGATTTAGAAGATTTAAATGTACTTTTAGAAATTAATAAGACTAAAACAAAACTAGTACATAAGAATTTACTAAAAAAATATTTGAATTAACAAAAACAATATAGATAAGAAATGTAGAGAACATAAGAATGTAACAATATAAATATGAATTTAAAAAGTAACAAAAAAAAAAATATATATATATACATGTATATATATATAACACTTAAAGTACTTATATATACAAGTAGATATATAAGCATTAATTATAAAAATATATATTTTTCCAAATTCTGTTTCATTTTTAATAATACCCAAACCTAAAAGGGTAAGGGTGTAGTGTACCTATATTTAGTTAAGGCACTGTAACAATATAAGAATTTTGTTACTCCATGCATATGACATTGAACTTGTAATTTAATTCATTTTTGTTTACTTTTTTCTGTTTATGATAAATATTTCAAGAATTTCATTGTAAAGCAAATGAACTAAATTTATACTTTATATTTTTGTCTGGTCAGCGAAAATGGCATGGGAATAATGTAATACGATTTTTGTATAAAATGTTTCGATAATAATTATTTTCACACACACAAACTAGAATAAGTAAACTTTGTCAATATTGAAAATTCCCGTGGGAACAGCAAATTCATTATTGATTTGTTGTTGGCCACAATATTGCTGACCATAGATTAAGTTAGTATATAAGTTGGTAATTATTGTAAATAAAATTCAGAAATAATTGATCAAGCAAGAGCGTGAGATCTTCCTTTTATTTCTCAATCTAAATCTGGTGCTGAAGAAAAGCGGCTGCAGAGCTTAGTAATACTGAAAATTACACACACATATACACGCATTACACTAGCATCACAAGCTGCAGGTCATACTAATCAAAATAACGAGATTGTATTAATTATTTAAGAATTACGCGAAGATAATATAATAGAATAAATTAGATGAATGAAGTATGTCTGTTGATAAATTTGGACATTATTTAAACGATACAAGTGGTATAATTTCAATGAAAAATGCCCACTAAACTGTTGGGGTTCTTCATGGATACGAACAACAACATTGATGCCCAAACCAAAAGAATCAAAAATGTTGCAAAGGCTGTGGAGGAAAACGATGTTATCGATAAATTGTTTCTGCAAACTCAAATCGAAGAAATGGAATACAAGCTATTAAAATACTTTAAGGAAAATAACAACAACACACATAATACTCTAAGAACTCAAATCAAAGTGCTACAACAGGCAATAATAGTACAGTTGGAAGAGAATAAGAAAATTGAGGAAAACATTTCCAAAATCAAAGCATTTTTGGAAGATGGATATCTACAAAAATTTGTTGAAAGCATACAACAGAAAAGTTAAATGGGAAGATTTATAGATTTGAAAATTACATGTTTGTCTCAAAAGCTGAAGATACATCAAATAGATCACAACACACCTAAAATAATTCTTATTAATAAAAAAATGTCTTCAAAAAGAAATTTAGTAAACGAACTCCATAAAAAAGCTCGAAAATCATTTGTACGTCGCACAGTGGCTGAAAATCGTTTTTCATTGGCCAAAATTCTGTAACTTTTGAACCGATCAAAATATTGAAGTAATGTTTATTTTATTGGATAGATATTTAGTTCAGCTTGACTCAGTTTAAATTACATTAAAATTGATTGAGGACTTTTTAAGGAATTCTAGGTCAAAGTTGAACTTTTGAATTTTTTTTACTTTTAGAGTGAAATATGGGTTTATTATTTTTTTATTTATTAAAAAATTGAATATTTGGAAATTAATAATAATTATAAATATTTTTTGTAATAATGGAATTTTTTTTTCAAATTTTTTTTTTCAAATTTTCAAATTTGCAAATTTGTTTACACTCAAAGAATAGTTACACTTAAAAAAACACGTTAATAATATTATCTAAAAATATTACTATTACTACAGAAATATTTATTATTTTTTTGCTGTCAAATTTGATAATTTTAAAAACATTTTAAAAATAAAAACTGCAATAAATTTTAATAGCATTTGCAACAATGGTAGGTTCTGTTTATTATTATTTTTTACTAATATTATGTTTTTCGTACTTAAATAACAATGAAAGGCAATTATAATTATTATTCATTTGACTCAAATATTGATTGCAAATATTCCATATTTTGTTCTGTGCTATTTCTGTTCTTTAGTAGTTTTTTGGCTTCTTCATCTAAATCCCGATGTTCCACTTTCCATTGATTTCGAATACTGGAGATGAACGGATCTGACGTTGCCAATAATATATTAAGTAGATCTTCATTTGTTGAATTTCTTGAAATTTTTCTAGTATTGTGCTCTCTATAAAATCTGTAATCCTTGTTCCTTTTTTCCTGAGCCTCCTCTGATAGATCTCCAAGTGGCACCAAATGATATTTAATGACATCTTCTCCATGATAAAGGATTTTGTGACCTGTTGCAGACATATTTCTCCATGGGTAGTTGGTTGTATATATTTTTGCAGTTTCCTTAGCATAATGTCCAAATTTTCTAGAGTCAATTTCTTCATTGCACGCAAGTACTTCTAGGATTATTTTAAATCTGAAAATAAGGTTTAAATCCACTCCTGTTATTTCAGATGCTGTTTCTGGATCTGAAAAGAATCTTCTTGCGGTATTGCCATCATTTGTATTGCCTGACCCTTGTTTTGGCTGATCTATAATCAATCCAAATTTGCGATATTCATCTTGAACATGTTTCTTTTTTGAACTTCTTAACTCTTTGTTGGTTTCGTTGTTTCTTATTGATCCTGAAGACCCGAAATCCAAATCATAACTGATTTTTAGTATGTGTTCCATAAGCATCGTTAATATCTTTAAGTTTCCGCCTCTTAGATCTATCGCTGCAGTTGTCCAATGATTTGCGTGGTCTTCCAGCCTTATCTTGCTTTGCTGTTTCTGCAGTCTTCTAACCAATTTGCACTTTTTATAAAAAAGTTTTGTTTACTGTAGCGAACTTCTTTGTACCGTATTTTTAGTGCTTTGACGAAATTAGATAATTGCTCTTGCATTTCGGTGCTACACGAATTTAAGTTTAATTTTATTTTAACGTAACTAAGAACATCTTCCTGGTTTTTGTTTCTAAAATACTCTTCGGCCAGTTCTTTATAACTGAAGCTCTCCATATTTTTCTGAATATTTTTATTTGCGTCTGTTATGTTTTATCCGTACACTTAGAGGATTAACTGAGTAATCCCTTATCGAATCCGTAGTTTTATACATTTTTAGATACATGTTATTCACACATTGATCTTTAATTTCATAGCAGGTAGTGCTTAAATTGCACAAAACTGCACATGTTGTCCAGACCTTAATATCAGGTAAAACTAATTAGTATCTCGCCAATATTTGTTGTTGTTGTTGGGTTGTTTTTTTATTTTTAGTGGTTTAATGTCCCGATTATTGTTATAAAATTGCTTATGACTTTGGTTGACCCTAACATTTGATAACAGGTAAATTTAGAAACAGATCATATGTTTACTGTAGAATTTTGTGATAATTTGTGATAATTTTATGACTTATTTTTTGCTGATCAAAACAAAGCCATTAAACCCTTTCGCAGGTATTATATTTAATTTTTTTAGTTTTACGTAGTCTAAAGTAAAAACATAAACTTTTAGGCAAAAAAGTGAAAATTATATACACCATTGTATACGAGTACTTTGGAGTAATTTCATTAAAATGAAAAAAGTGTTCTACACACGGCTCGTCACGGGTGCAAAAGTATATATAGCGGTAAAGAGGACACTTTCACCTTTCTCCGGGTGGTATACATTTCTTGTTCCCTTTTGTTCCCTAGAAGTTCTATTCTACTAAAGTTTAAATTTGAGAAAAATATAGTAGTTTCATAAATATTCCGTAACGCCCTTAATATTAAACGCTAGAGCTCTGACCACTTACAAAAACTAAAGACTATAATCCTACCAACATTATAAAAAAGACCGCAGGCCATTATCGATGATAGCTTGCGAGTAGTAATCATTTATTTTTGATAAAAAACAACAGAAAAACACCTTTTTCTGAAATTACAAAAAACCGTTGAGTTTGACAGCATGCCACGCTCACAATTATCAATAGTTTAACCTAATTTTTTGGCTACCTTAATCTGGATATATTAGCTGCAAAAGGGCGTAAAAATTTTAAAAATCGGTGACAAAAAAAAATTTGACTTTTGGCCAATGAAAAACGATTTTCAGCCACAGTGCGTCGCAGAGTTGTCATGAAAGGAATAGGTAAAGTTCCCTGATGATCTGCATTAGCAACAGTGAAATGCGCATAGGAATAAGCTATACCCCTCAATAATCAATTGCAATTTGTTTTTAACAAAATGGTTAATGTTTTACTAAATAAGTAAAATATTAATTTTGGGAAAAAGTGCGAATAAAAACAAATTTGACACTAAAATTTGAAAGATTCCCATAAAAAGCACCAAGGAATAGATGATCTTTGGCAAGCTGATTTAGTTGAAATGGGAAATTATTCTATAGACAATAAACATTATAGATTTTTGTTAACTGTAATTGATACATTCTCCAAATTTGCATGGGCAGTACCACTAAAAACAAAAACTGCACTTGAAACAACACAAGCAATGGTAGATAAAACCTACAAACAGACAATGGTAAAGAATTTTTTAATAAAAACTTTGCGAAATTGATGGATAAGCACAACATTAATCACTATTCAACGTATAGCAGAATGAGAGCATCAAACGATTTAATAGAACATTAAAAGGGATGATGTGGAAAGAATTTAGTTTTAATGATTCGTATAACTGGTTGGATATCTACAAAGATTTATTAAAAGCATATAACAGAAAAGTCCATCGTACCATCAAAATGCCTCCAATTGAGGTCAACTCTTCAAATGAGAAAAAGTTACTAAATACAGTATACAGCAACTTGAAAGCAAATATAAGCATAATTTTGAAAAAGGATATACTCCAAATTGGACAACAGAAATTTTCACAATAAAATCAATTCAAAATACCTATCCCGCAACATACATATTAGAAGATTATCATGGAAATCCTATTAAAGGTGGATTTTATGATGAACAAGATTCCCTAATACATATTTAGTTGAAAAGGTTATTAAAACTAGAGGAGTCAAAGCCTTTGTTAAATGGTTAGGATTTAGTAATGAACACAATTCTTGGATTATCAAAGATGAAATATTATAGTTGAAAAAATACATCAGTTATTATACATAGCACTTAAGTTTCTAATGTAAATTTAAAATAAAAAAGATGAAATAAATATGAAATTCATGTTTTATAAACAATATTGTGTGTTGAACTTTATTTATTTGCAATCAGACAGTCATAATGTCTATCACCCTGAAGAAAGCAATAGAGATATGTAGGTCAAAGGAAACAACAGAAAAACAGATGAGAAGCATTGAAAACAAACCAGACAAAATAGAGTTCAGGAATTGAAAAAAGGTAGGAAAAAACAACAAAGATATAAAAAATGCAAATTTTGTGGCACAGACTATCACGAGAATTTACAACAATGTAGAGCAAGAAACTCTACATATAAAATATGCAACAAAAAGGGTCACTGGGAAAGTGTTTGTATGCCAAAAACCTTCGAACACAACAAAAACAAAGATACGGCAAAAATAGCAACAATAAAAGATGATGACGCAACAGACTCAGATGAAGAAGAATACATATTGGCAACATACTATAACAAAGAAAAGGGACTATACACGAAATTGAACATTATAAACAGCAACAATGAAAACTTTCTTAAGACAGTAGAAGGGCCACAGATAAATCCATTAGGAAAACTGAGATAACATTTCAACACAACAATACTCAACACAAATTGTCATTTTATGTAATAAAAAGCGATCACTGTCCGCTGCTGTCTTTCGAAACATGTATGTTGCTAAAGCTCATTGAAACATGCAAGAACATCGGAAAAGATGCGGCTGAATCGAAGGCCCACAGAATCATCAATAAATACGAAGACGTATTTCAAGGTCTGAGTAAGATAATAAGACATATTTTCCTTGAAATGGATAGCACTATTACCCCCAGGAACGAACCTCCTAGAAGAATCCAGATCGCTTTACGCAAAGAACTGAAATCTACATTGAAAGAAATGGAAGACATGGGCGTTATTACAAAGGAAACTTACTTTACATACTGGATTAGTAATCTCGTACTAGTGAAAAAAACAACAAACTTAGAATATGCATCGATCCAAAACACCTTAACACAGCTCTCAAAGACGTAAAATATCAATTACCAACTATGGAGGAAATTTTGTCAGAACTAGCAGGTGCAAAAGCTTTTACAACAGTAGACGCCAGGCAAGGCTTTTGGCAACTGGCACTAGACAAAAAAAGCAGCAAATTAACATCGTTTAGGACACCATTTGGAAAAATACAAGTTTAAACGCGTTTCATTCGACATAGCCATGGAAATTTACCAAATGCACCAAACCCAAATAATATCTGGCCTAAAAGGTGTAGTATACATAGCCGATGACATATTTGTTTTTGGTAAGGAACAGAACAACGAAGAGGCAATCAACGACCATAGCAGAAACCTAGAACAACTTTTAAAACGATTACAACAGGAAAACCTCAAAATCAACAAAGAAATGAAAATTTTCAAAAGTGAAATTAAATTCTTCGGACATGTGCTAACAAACAGCGGTATAAAACCGAATCCAGAAAAAATATCGCACATAAAAAACATTCCAACACCAAAAGACAAAAAAGAGACGCTAAGATTTCTAGGACTAGTCGATTGGAACCATGAACATTAGTGCGCATGGTTGTCAAGCGTTGTATCCTTGATTGTAAGCGTGCATGTAGTCAGATTATCGCAGCTTTGCCGCCAGAAAGAACTACATTGGATAGACCTTTTACTACTACTGGTGCGGACTATGCTGATCCATTTGATATGAAAAGTTCGACCGCAAGATCAGGTCAGGTTTTAAAAGCCTATGTTTGTATATTTTTCGACTAAAGCCGTTCATTTAGAAGTAGCGTCGGATTTGTCGACTGATAAATTTTTGGCTGCATTAAATCGGTTTGCATCGAGACGTGGTTGTCCGAATACAATCTTTTCGGATAATGGTTTACGAATTACGTAGGTGCCTCAAGATAGTTGGGAAGGGAATATAAGACATTTTTAGCAGAATGTCGTGCTAGAATGTGCTCGACTTATGGAATGTGCGGACTCTCATGGAGTTTTATCCCTGCTGGCGCTCCTCATAAGGGAGGTTTATGGGAAGCGGGGGTTCGAAGTTTTAAAAGTAATTTTCGTAGAGAAGTTCAGTCGGTTAAATATAACTTTGAAGAACTTTCAACTGTGCTTCCCAGAATTGAAGTTTGTCTTAGTTCTCGAGCACTTTGTCCGATGAGCGATAATCCTAATGAGCCTGTAGCTCTTACCCGGGGCATTTATTAATGGGTTCCCCAATATTAGCTCCACTGGTTTCGTAAGGTCAAAGCCTTTACTCAACATTTCTGTCTTCGATGGAAAGAAGAATATTTATCCGCCTTACATAAACGGTATAAATGGATATATCCTGAAACGGAAATCGCGGTGAACGATTTACTGGTCATTCGAAACGAACAGCTGTAGCCGGCCGCTTGAAGTTAGGAAGAATCGTAAAAAGGTATCCGAGAAGTGGTAGCCACGTACGCGTCGCGGATGTTCGAACGGCAAACGGAATTGTTTAGCGACCAATTACCAAACTGGTCACTTTGCCTAGTTAATCCTACACAATCTGCGTTTGTTAACTTTCATTGTTTCTAGTATCATGGACGCTTTGCCAACCTTGTTCGAGGATGCTCTTCTTGAAGATTACGATGGGGAAATGGAAGTAGTAGACCACACAGTCGCCGTTGAAAATTCCGCCGTAAATTCCGAGGCATCTTCCCCCTTCCCTGTTGTGACCAAACCAACCAGTATTTCTTCAGCTGCTGAGTCTGCAATTAAAATAGTTGCGTACCTTGATGTAATTAAATTAGTTATGTCTTCAGCTGTTTTTACTTTTCGTTGCCATTCTGTGCCGTTTATTTCCATAAAAAATATTTTTCAATTACTTGTTCTGTGTCTGAAATTTCGCATGTGGACGATTTAATTATATGAATGAATTTTGTAAATGTTTGCAAATTTTTTTTTGCTTGACAAAAATATATAAATCTTAAATAATTTGAATTAAAATAATACATTCTCACTTTTAAAACAAAAAACTAATATATACAAACTCTTGGCTGTCACTTAACGTTGTGTTCTATTTTCTACAGAATAGTCCGCAACAGAACAGAACGAAAAAGTAACAACAAATCACACATACAGTTTTTCAATTGAACAGAAACAAAACAGCTGATTCGTAACAGAACAGAACGTACAAACTAATTCTGCCTTTATTCGTTACGGAAATGGTTTATACGATCAACGAATTTTTGATGTTGAGCATTTCTTGTTGTAATATAAAGAAATTATCGATTTTGTTTCTGTCTCTATACAATATTTTCATCCGAAAAAAATCGTTCCAAATTAAAACAATTTTATATATTTATATTCGCCCTTATTTCTAGCGTTGTCAACTTTAAAATTTCAAAACGCACCAAAATGGGACAAAAAACGCACCAAGTTTAGAATTTCACTTTTATTTAAAATGTTTATTGAATTCATTTTGCATAAAAATTATATTTTATTAGTTTAGTATATTTTTTATTCGACCTTATATTTTTTTCCAAAAGTTAACTGTTTGTTTTTTCCGGCTCCAGGTCAAAAACTTCAAAAAAAAACTCTTCTTTTGTGTTTAATAGAGATTTTTTATTTTTGAATTTTTTTGTTCAATGTTTCGAACACCTTCGATGCGATTCTCTAAGAAAAACCGGGAACATGTACTAATGACTTAAATATTTTTCCGATTTTGTCGTCATCTTGTCATAATGTAAGGAAAACTATTTTTATTAATATTTCCTTTATTCTTTTATAATTTTCTTTGCGAAATTTTTCATCACTTATTTGCAAAATTCTTCTAACAAAATTGTGTGCTGTATTTATTTTTACATGTTTGGGATGGTTTGAATAAAAATTTATTATTCTTCCTGAGGCGGTTGGTTTGTGATACCAGTCAAAGGTCAATGTATGTTTCTCACGTGTAATCAGCACATCTAAAAGCGGTAGTTTTCCATCCTTCACTATTTCCTTGGTACTCTGGATTCGTCTATGGAAGCTATTTAAACCAATTTGTGCCTCCTCTACAGCATTATTGTTAATGATGCAAAATAAGTCATCTACATATTTACTTAGCGCTCTTGGTTTTTGTTCTAGTTTTTCCATTGTTGTATCCAGAAGTTCTTTCATCCGCAATAACCCCCATAGGCATTCCTCTCAATTGTTCTTAAATTTTATTTTTGTATTTAAAATATCTGTTTTCTTTTATGCAAAAACTCAAAATTTCAAAAAATAATTCTATAGGTATTCTTGTGAAAGTGGAGATATATTCGCATTTTTTCTTTACTAATTCAATTGCCAAGTTTACAGGTATACTTGTAAACAATGATATGACGTCAAAAGAAACTAATACCTCATCCTAAGAAATATACATTTTTGTCAGTTTTCTTTTCAACTCTACTGCATCTTTCACGTTATATTTTGACCCTTGGGTAAATTTTTCAAAGTGATACTTAAGTGCCTGCACATTCTATATGATGGTGAATTTATCGATGATCAAAACGATCTTCTTTGTGAACTTTTGGGAGTCCATATATTCTTGGTGCGGGAACTACTGTTGTAACTAATTTGTATTTTTCATTTATTTCTATTAGGTTTAATTTAAATATTTTTTCTACTAGTTTGTTATTTCGTGTTTGTAGTTTTGTAGTTGGATCCGTTTTTAAACGTTTATAAGTGCACATATCTTGCACGATATGTCCCATTTTTGTTTGGTATTCATTCTTTTTTTATAGCTACGGTGGTGTTTCCTGTATCCGCTTTTAAAATATTAATATCTCTGTTCTATTAAACTATTTTTTTGGTTGCTCCACTGTGCAGATTATTTCTTTTTCATTTCCTGTTAATGATCGTTTATTTAAGTAATTATCCATCGTCATAACAAGTTTTGCTCTGGCAATCTCTTGTTTTTCTTTATCTTTGTTAGTTTGTATAATATCTTCCCCGCCGGCACACAGTGGCTGAAAATCGTTTTTCATTGGCAAAAATTCTGTAATGGATAGATATTTAGTTCAGCTTGACTCAGTTTTAATTACATTAAAATTGATTGAGGACTTTTTAAGGAATTCTAGGTCAAAGTTGAACTTTTGAATTTTTTTAACTTTTAGAGTGAAATATGGGTTTATAATTTTTTTATTTATTAAGAAATTTAATTTAATATATATAAGAAATTAATAATAATTATAAATATTTTTTGTAATAATGGAATTTTTTTAATGTTACACTCAAAAAAATTTTTACACTAAAAAAATAGTAAAATCAACTGGAGATTTTGCTATTATTCTAGAAAAATTAAAAATTTTTTGCTGTCAAATTTGTTTACACTCAAAGAATAGTTACACTTAAAAAAAAGTTAATAATATTATCTAAAAATATTATTACTACAGAAAAATTTATTATTTTTTGCTGTCAAATTTGGTCATTTTAAAAAACATTTTGAAAATAAAAATGGTAGGTTCTGTTTATTATTATTTTTTACTAATACTTCGTACTTAAATAACAATGAAAGGCAATTATAATTATTATTCATTTGACTCAAAAAGTGATTGCAAATATTCCATATTTTGTTCTGTGCTATTTCTGTTCTTTAGCAGTTTTTTGGGTTAATTAGTTCTGTGATCGTAATTGATGTAGGAAAGATTCTTTTATATTTGTACAACCAATTGCATCGTTAATATCTTTAAGTTTCCGCCTCTTAGATCTATCGCTGCAGTTGTCCAATGATTTGCGTGGTCTTCCAGACTTATCTTGCTTTGCTGTTTCTGCAGCGACAGTAAGTTGGCCTTCTAACCAGTTTGCACTTTTTATATAAAATTTTTGTTTACTGTAGCTAACTTCTTTGTAGCGTTTTTTAGTGCTTTGACGAAATTAGATAATTTCTCTTGCATTTCGGTGCTACACGAATTTAAGTTTAATTTTATTTTAACGTAACTAAGAACATCTTCTGGTTTTTGTTTATAAATACTCTTCGGCCAGTTCTTTATAACTGAAGCTGTCCATATTTTTCTGAATATTTTTATTTGCGTCTGTTATCTTTTATCCGTATATTTAAAGGATCAACTTATTACGGAGTAATCCCTTATCGAATCCGTAGTTTTATACATTTTTAGATACATGTTATTCACTCATTGATCTTTAATTTCATAGCAGGTAGTGCTTAAATTGAACAAAACTTCACATGTTATCCAGACCTTAATATCAGGTAAAACTGATTAGTATCTCACCAATATAGTGTTGTTTTTTATCTTTAGTGGTTTAATGTGGCGATTATTGTTATAAAATTGTTTATGACTTTGGTTGACCCTGACATTTGATAACAGGTAAATTTAGAAAGAGATCGTATGTTTACTGTAGAACCTATTGTGATAATTTTATGACTTATTTTTTGCTGATCAAAACAAAGCCAATAAACCCTTTCGGAGGTATTATATTTAATTTTTTAGTCTAAAGTAAAAAAACAAACTTTTAGGTAAAAAAGTGAAAATTTAATACACCATTGTATACGAGTACTTATAGGGCTGTTTAAATTATCGTTTTTTGAATTTTTTTTAGAGTAATTTCATTAAAATGAAGTGTTCTACCCACGGCTCGTCACGGGTGCAAAAGTATATATAGCGTTAAAGAGGACACTTTCACCTTTCTCCGGGTGGTATACGTTTCTTGTTCCCCTTTGTTCCCTAGAAGTTCTATTCCACTAAAGTTTAAATTTGAGAAAAATATAGCAGTTTCATAAATATTCCGTAACGCCCCTAATATTAAACGCTAGAGCTCTGACCACTTACAACAACTAAAGACTATAATCCTACCAACATTATAAAAAAGACCGCAGGCCATTATCGATGATACCTTGCGAGTAGTAACCATTTATTTTTGATAAAAAGCAAAAGAAAAACACCTTTTTCTGATAATAAAAAAACAGTTGAGTTTGACAGCATGCATAGTTTAACCTAATTTTTTGGCTACCTTAATCTGGATATATTAGCTACAAAAAGGCGTAAAAATTTTAAAAATCGGCGACAAAAAAATTAGACTTTTGGCCAATGAAAAACGATTTTCAGCCACTGTACAGCAATGCATTTGAAAATGGGAAATTGTTGTTGTTTAATTGTCAGTGCGAACAATCTTAAAACAAGATTGGCTGCACAAATCAAATTACAAAAATCAAAACGGAACAACTGAACATAAAACAGCACTAGCTGCGCCCTGTACAACGAGTGGTCATTCTCCAGACATAAATAATTCAACGATATTACAACAAGAACAATTATAAAAAAAGATACAGTCGAAATGCTGCATATAATAAATACTCCCGCAGTATGAACTACAAAACAGACACCGAAAATTGCGCGCATACGTATAGACATCATATAATAACAAAACATAATCAAAAGCTTTTTTAGTAATAAGCTTTTTTTTAATAAACAACACTCTTGAAAAAGTGGACGTTTATTCATCAAAATTGTGGTTTAGTTCCTGAAGAACATCGAAGGTTTTCGAAATATTGAACAAAAAAATTAAAAAATCTCTAATAAACACAAAATAAGAGATTTTTTGGAGGTTTTTGACCTAGAGCGTGAAAAAAAACACAGTTAACTTATGGAAAAAAATTATATTTTTTTATTAATAATATAACAATACACAGTTAAAAGTTAAAAAAATAATACAACAAAAATAAATAATTTTTCATTTCTTAAAATCTATACTAAACTTTTTAAAAAGAGATCAACGATTAATAGTAACGATTCAAAATGAATAATAATAGTTCACTATTTATCCATTTATTAATATATTTTTAAAATATATTTTTATCAGAAGTTTGATATTTTCATATTAAAAATGTATAATATACACAGTAGAGTGGGCCGATTTGTAACAAAAAATTTTTCAATATTGTGCAATCGATTTTTCGATAGCTTTTGGCATGAGGAAAGAAAGTTCCAGTACGACATATCAAAAAAATCATTTTCGAGGCGACCAAATTTAAATTCAAATTTAGAATTTTCTTTAATAAATAATTAAAATTTCATCAAAAATAAATCAATAATATTCAAAATAATAATTGAAAAATAAATTTCACCTTGGAAAGGCAATATTTAAAAATTGAAAACAACCGATTTTTTTATTGCCTACTAAAAAAACCTAAAAAATTTTTTGTCAAAAGCTATAGAAAAATCGATGGCACAATATTGATTGCTAAATGGACCCACCCTAATACAGAACCTTTTACACTATAATTTAAAAAAAACTGAACATATTTGTACATACATACATACATACATGTATGTTTGCGTTCATTTGTACAAGATGATACATTTTTGTACATTCATTTGTAAAACTTTTTAAAAAAGAGATAAAAAATTTATAATAATTATTCCAAATTAAGCAGGTGTATTTTAATGTACAAAGTTTTTTTCTCACATTATATTTTTCAATGAGCTCTTTTTCATTTATATATTCAAATATAATATCGTCTTTTGCTAACGAAATTTTTTCGATGTTACGCAATATTTTGAGTTTCTGCAAGATTTCACTTAAGTCTAAATATGCATTATCACTGCACTGTGTTATTACAGTAACATTTCTTTTGTCATTAATTGTAACTTTTGCAAACTTTGGCGCGCTTTAAATTTTCCTTTCTTTATGTCAAATTTTAATCTAGGTATACCTTTGATATCAGTAAAAGAAATACTATTCCTTGTCTCGAGACTTGCTTCTATATTCCTTTGCATTCGTTACATCCTTCACCATGCTCCTGGTCAAAATATCTATATTTTTAGGTAACATTTCCTTTAATGCTGTAGAGTCTAATTGTATTCTAGACGGTGCATTAGCGTTAGTATTAATCATTCCATGTTTTAAACAATATATTGAAGTCGTAATCAGTTAAATCTAACCTAGTACGTAATAATCGTGAAGATGGGTTTTTATGTGTAAATAAAGAAATGTTTTATAAATATTGTTGAATTCTATTGTATTGTATTCTATTCTGTATCTGTATCTTATCAAAAGCTGAAAAATATTTTTTTTATTTGTTTAATTCTGTTCTTGCAATTCGATATCATAATATATTTGCAAGTCAATCGCTTAAAGTATTCGTTATTGCTTAGAAATTATCAAATTTTTGTTACATACATGCATATATATTAATGGAAAATTAACATAGTCATTATTTTTTTTCTTGCATTTTAAATTATTTTTTTTTATTTACATATTTTCATGCTAATATTTAAAGCGTCATACTATTTTTCCCCCGTTTTTTCTTCATACTTTTTGTCAATATCAATTTTAAAATCATAATCGTTGAACTAATATCTCCATCGCCAATATAATTTAGTTTCTTCATCATTAAAGTAATCAAATCTATCTACTTAATGATTATGACTTTCAAAAATTTCCTATTATTAATGTACCAAAATATTGTTAGGCAGGATTAAAAATTGTAATTCTTTTTTAAAATATTTTTTCTTTGTTTCAGGCTCTAGGTCATACCAATTTTTTAAATAAAACTCTTTTTATGTTTTATTAAATTTGTTGTATAAATTTAGTCAATTTATTTTTTTTTAATTTCAATATTTCGAGCACCTTCAGCGCTCTTCTTCAGGAAAAAAAAACTATAATAAAAACAAATATACAAAAAACAAACAATTGTTAATATTTTTGTAAATAAAACGTTTTTTTAAACAATAACAAAAAACGTAAACATTAAAATAAAAGCACAAAGAATCTTACTTTAAAGAATGTTCAAAATATACTAAGGGCCAGTTTATGACTTCGTATTTAAATGGTATTTATATTTAAGTTCTATTTAAATACGAAATTAAGTTTTGCAGTACAAACTTAAATGAAACTTAAATAATATTTAAATGACCAACCATGCTGATTTAAGTTCTATTTAAGTTGTGCACACATACATACACAAACATATGGTTTTGCTACCTTGTTGTTGTTTCGCGCAACAAAGTAAACAAAAAATTTGCGCCCATTGAAAAATCAACATCTTTTGGGGTACAATTTGGACTTCTTTTATTAATATTATTCTATTACATCTTCTTTCTTAATTGTTTTACACTTTTAAAACATTGCAGCAACATATTAATGTTGTTATTTTCGGCCAGAAAAAGAATTCACATTAGAAATTTTTCTTTACTTTTGTTCAACAGCTGTTTCTCCAAAAAATTGAGAGAATTTCGTGATGCTGCCACATTTTTATCGTAATTAAATACAAACAATAATTTAACACTGAAAAACTGAAACTGTATTTAAATGCAACTTAAATTTAAATGAAAATTAACTAAATGCGTATTTAAATATGAAGTTATAAACTGGTCATAAAAGCTTCTTTTTTGTTTATATTTTGATATTATATGTTTATATGCATGCGCGCAATTTTCTGTGTCTGTTTTGAAATTCATTCGTATGTTCGCGGAAGTATTAATTATGTGTAACATCACAATTGTATACCTTTTTTGTAATTGTTTTCTTGTTGTAATATTGCTGTATTACTAAAATTGGGAGAGTGTCCATTATTTGTACAGTGGGCTGCTAACCCCGCACAGTGGCTGAAAATCGTTTTTCATTGGCCAAAATTCTGTAACTTTTGAACCGATCAAAATATTGAAGTAATTTTTATTTTATTGGATAAATATTTAGTTCAGCTTGACTCAGTTTAAATTTCATTAAAATTGATTGAGGACTTTTTAAGGAATTCTAGGTCAAAGTTGAACATTTGAATTTTTTAACTTTTAGAGTGAAATATGGGTTGATTATTTTTTTATTAATTAAAAAATTGAATATTTGGAAATTAATAATAATTATAAATAATTTTTGTAATAATGGAATTTTTTTATAGTTACACTTAAAAAAAATTTTACACTGAAAAAAATAGTAAAATCAACTGGAGATTTTGCTATTACAGAAAAATTAAAAATTTTTTGCTGACAAATTTGCAAATTTGTTTAGTCAAAGAATAGTTACACTTAAAAAAACGTTAATAATATTATCTAAAAATATTGCTATTACTACAGAAAAATTTATTATTTTTTGCTGTCAAATTTGACAATTTTAAAAACATTTTAAAAATAAAAACTGCAATAAATTTTAATAGCATTTGCAACAATGGTAGGTTCTGTTTATTATGATTTTTTACTAATACTATGTTTTTCGTACTTAAATAACAATGAAAGGCAATTATAATTATTATTCATTTGACTCAAATATTGTTTGCAAATAATCCATATTTTGTTCTGTGCTATCTCTGTTCTTTAGTAGTTTTTGGCTTCTTCATCTAAATCCCGATGTTCCACTTTCAATTGATTTCGAATACTGGAGATAAACGGATCTGACGTTGCCAATAATATATTAAATAGATCTTCATTTGTTGAATTTCGTAAAATTTGTCTAGTATAGTGGTCTCTATAAAATCTGTAATCCTTGTTCCTTTTTTCCTGAGCCTCCTCTGATAGATCTCCAAGTGGCATCAAATGATATTTAATGACATCTTCTCCATGATAAAGGATTTTGTGAACTGTTGCAGACATATTTCTCCATGGGTAGTTGGTTGTATATATTTTTGCAGTTTCCTTTGCATAATATCCAAATTTTCTAGAGTCAATTTCTTCATTGCACGCAAGTACTTCTAGGATTATTTTAAATCTGAAAATGAGGTTTAAATCCACTCCTGTTATTTCAGATGCTGTTTCTGGATCTGAAAAGAATCTTCTTGCGGTATTGCCATCATTTGTATTGCCTGACCCTTGTTTTGGCTGATCTATAATCAATCCAAATTTGCGATATTCATCTTGAACATGTTTCTTTTTTGAACTTCTTAACTCTTTGTTGGTTTCGTTGTTTCTTATTGATCCTGAAGACCCGAAATCCAAATCATAACTGATTTTTAGTATGTGTTCCATAAGTCGTATTCTTGCATGTAGTGGTGATAATCCAAATTCATATGCATCGGTGTTATCTAATAATTTTGTCGGTATTTGGTTTAATTGGGTTGATGTTGCTTGGCATATAATGCAGCTGGAGGCAGCCTTCGTGTTAGTCAAAGCCTGACCTACTTTTCCATCTATCATTGTTAGCACTAATTGGTAGATTACTTCAATTTGCTGGCCATCTAACTGTAATTGTAATGGCTGTAGTGTTGCAATTTGGGCCTTAATATCACTAACTTCTTTGTTAATGGCATCATGAGTTTCTTTTTTGAATTCAAATTTGATTGGCCTGCAGTATTTCGTAGAAGATGGTGTCTCATTTTTCCAAATATCCATTGTTTGCGTTATACTAGTCGAAGGCTCTGAATCTTCCAAAATCTTTTTCAATCGCAATGGTACAAATGATACCATGAACATATCCGAGTCCGAAATATTTTCACATACAACTTGTTTGTATTGTTTTTGTCCCGAAGAACCATCACATCCCCATTTACAAAAAAGAATTAACTTTGTGTTTCCATATTTCTTTAACTCATTTCCTGTTATTGATTGTAGCAAGCGTTCTGCTGTGTGATCAAGTAGAGATTGTAGTTGTACCTCTGCCGAAATTGGTGTGATTGTAATAGTGCCCTTTGATGGCAAACAGTCCATTTTAGCAGCGGTTATGTAATGATATGCTGGATACATATTTGAACCTTTTTCAATCGCACGCAGTCTGAGCTTAATCTATTGCTGTTTTAATTTCAAATCCAGAAATAATGCTAATGCCTCCTCTTTTGTGTACTGTATTGCATCACTCGGAGTTGGTATATTTTTAAGAATCCGGTTTGTTCTCACTGGACTAGCTTTAACAACTTTTTCAATGATATCCACTTTTGTTAATTGGTTCTGTGATCGTAATTGATGTAGGAAAGATTCTTTTATATTTGTACAACCAATTGCATCGTTGATATCTTTAAGTTTCCGCCTCTTAGATCTATCGCTGCAGTTGTCCAATGATTTGCGTGGTCTTCCAGCCTTATCTTGCTTTGCTGTTTCTGCAGCGACAGTAAGTTGGCCCTCTAACCAGTTTGCACTTTTTATATAAAAGTTTTGTTTACTGTAGCGAACTTCTTTGTAGCGTTTTTTAGTGCTTTGACGAAATTATATAATTGCTCTTGCATTTCGGTGCTACACGAATTTAAGTTTAATTTTATTTTAACGTAACTAAGAACATCTTCTGGTTTTTGTTTATAAATACTCTTCGGCCAGTTCTTTATAACTGAAGCTGTCCATATTTTTCTGAATATTTTTATTTGCGTCTGTTATCTTTTATACGTATATTTAAAGGATCAACTTATTACGGAGTAATCCCTTATCGAATCCGTAGTTTTATACATTTTTAGATACATGTTATTCACACATTGATCTTTAATTTCATAGCAGGTAGTGCTTAAATTGAACAAAACTGCACATGTTATCCAGACCTTAATATCAGGTAAAACTGATTAGTATCTCACCAATATAGTGTTGTTTTTTATCTTTAGTGGTTTAATGTGGCGATTATTGTTATAAAATTGTTTATGACTTTGGTTGACCCTGACATTTGATAACAGGTAAAATTAGAAAGATATATGTTTACTGTAGAATTTTGTGATAATTTGTGATAATTTTATTACCAATTTTTGGCTGATCAAAACAAAGCCATTAAACCCTTTCGCAGGTATTATATTTAATTTTTTTAGTTTTACGTAGTCTAAAGTAAAAAAACATAAACTTTTAGGCAAAAAAAGTGAAAATTATATACGCAATTGTATACGAGTACTTTGGAGTAATTTCGTTAAAATGAAGTGTTCTACACACGGCTCGTCACGGGTGCAAAAGTATATATAGCGGTAAAGAGGACACTTTCACCTTTCTCCGGGTGGTATACATTTCTTGTTCCCCTTTGTTCCCTAGAAGTTCTATTCCACTAAAGTTTAAATTTGAGAAAAATATAGCAGTTTCATAAATATTCCGTAACGCCCCTAATATTAAACGCTAGAGCTCTGACCACTTACAACAACTAAAGACTATAATCCTACCAACATTATAAAAAAGACCGCAGGCCATTATCGATGATAGCTTGCGAGTAGTAACCATTTATTTTTGATAAAAAAAATAAAAACACCTTTTTCTGAAATTAAAAAAACCGTTGAGATTGACAGCATGCCACGCTCACAATTATCAATAGTTTAACCTAATTTTTTGGCTACCTTAATCTGGATATATTAGCTGCAAAAGGGCGTAAAAATTTTAAAAATCGGTGACAAAAAAAATTAGACTTTTGGCCAATGAAAAACGATTTTCAGCCACTTTGCGCCGTTTTCTGTTCTGTTGTGCCTTTTTTTGTTTTGTAGTCCGACTTATGTGCTGCTACTCTTGTTCGTAGTTTAGACTTTGGCGTTCCTACATATACTTTATTACAATTATTAAGCCCATCGCCGTTGCAAGGAATTTGATAAATTACATTGGATTTATCTAATAAATCCAAATCGCGAATAACATATGAAGTGTTCTGTCAGTCTTAAAAGCAATATTAACGTTTTGCTTATCGAAAATATCCGAGTACGAAATTCTTTCAGAAAACCCAGGAACGTAAATCATTGATTTAAAAATCTTTTCCGTTTTTTCAGTAGGCACTTAGTTGATATTTATTTTTCTTTTGATAATGTCATTTGTCATGTTAAACGAAAAACTATTCCTTTGTAATATTTTCCTTATCCTACTGATAGCAGCTTTTTGCTCAATGGCAACTGCTGTTCTTTTCGCTGATCCTGCACCTAGTTTAGCGCTAGTAGCCAGCCTTTTCAGAAAATCTGCCTGTTCTACTGCTGTTGCTGCATTCCGTTCAGATATCCGAAGTTGACGGCGAATTAGTGCCAACTGTGCTTTGTAGCGCATTAAGGGGTTATTCCTTATCATCACTATCGCATGATTGGCGTCGTTTTTCTGCACTCTTATGTTGCGACGTATTGTGTTGGAACTTCTGTGGTAGTTGTCGGTTATTAGGTTCTGATTGTAACACTATTTCAATAGGTTTGCTTACATTACTTGCTCTGGATGGTGTGATCACCGTTATAGTTTTGGAGTTTCTTCGAGGTGTTTCCAGAAGTGATGTAAGGCAATCGTCTATTAAAGCAAATGCAGCATTCGGGACACTACCGCCATATATCCTACCACTGGGTGCTGCAGCTGACGAAAGTAACCACGTGTGGTCAATAACCTGTTCCATCTCTGTAAAATAATTGAAGCGGTACGATATTTTCGGCTATTTTCTTTTTGGTTCTTGATATCAAATTAGACCACGTTTGGAAGTAACATTTTTCAGCAATGACATGAACAAACAAACATACATATGTATGTATGTATATATAGCATATACATATACACACAAATGCATGTACATACATATGTAAAATTACCTTTCTTCCACTCAGCAATTGAACGAGTAGGAAGAAAATTAGAGTTAATTTCTTGGCAAATTGTTTTCCACTTTTCCTCATTTGAGAGCTTGTTTGCCCCAAACACGGGAGTTCCCCTGGCAAACTCTGGGTTCTCCTCCATAAAATCCACCAGCATCTGCAACTGCTGCATTGTTGCTTTTTTCAAACTAGAATTCCAACTTTTTAATAAATTTATAGTACTTTAATTAATATCTATCACTTACCATTTGCTATTCTTTTCGTTGCTCATTATCGCAATAATAAAAACACTTTTTTTATTTGTTTATATGATTTTGTCACAGAAATTTTCCCAACTCGAATACAAAAACAAAGTGACTGATTTTGACATTTATGTTCGCAGTGTTGACAACACGTTCGAAATTGACAAACCCAATTTTGTATGAAAATGTTTACGTCTTCATTCGAGTTGCCGTATGAGTCATGGTTCGAATAAAAGTATGTTAGGTAAATCCAAATCAATTTTCATTCGCCTAAATTAAGAAAGAATTCGTTCATTCGCTATTGACAAACAGGCCATTAATTCTTTTGCGTTCATTTCATTTAATTATTTTTATACCCTACACAAAAAAATTTGGAAAGGGGATATGCATATATGTAAGTTTGTCATTCCATATGTAATTTATTCATTATTCATTTAAGACCCCATAAAGTATATATATTCTGGATTCTTATAGATAGAGAAGTCGAATGAAGCAGATTTCTTGTATGGAGTTCTACAAAGGTTTAGATTAATATAAAATATGGGCAAAAAATGGTATTCGAAATAATTTCACTTTTAAATTTTTTTTAAAGTTGCGTTGGGATTCATACCTACAACCTACTGGTTGGTAGTCACAAGCTCATAGTACTTTTCGAGTTTAAGTACATAATATATCTTATTTATTAAAAACTACTAAAACTTCAAATTCTTGATGGAAATTGGTGTGGTTGCTGTAATTTCGCCCTTTTTTGTCACACATACATTAATACTGAAATGCGTTCATGTGCACATGTACAGTTTGTGTATACATGTGCATAACTAAACAGTCGAAAAGCAAAGATTTGTTGTTTTTTTTTGCTTGTTTCTTCAAACTTATTTTTGTACGTTTATTAGCATAATATTATGAATGCATATTACAGTATCTATCGCTTATATTTTCTTTTCGTATATAAATAGCCATAATTATTATTTTATATTATTTATATTAAAGAAATGTAATTTTTTACATGCTTATATGCTTACTTATCCCAAAAATTTTAATTTGTGCAGTAGATAATTTTTCAACCACAAAGAAACATCATAAAAACAACAGAAAATTTTTGGTGCAATTTTTCATTTCGAGTTTGACTTTTGTCAACAAAAATCGATCGAATAAATTGATCTGGAGTTTGCATATCAATAATTGACAGTTCAATTTCGTAATGGAGTTTTTGTTGTCACTGTAATTTAAAATACAATTGTTTGTTTTTATAAAATCTAGGCCAATAATACCATTACATGGTATAGGAAAGTTGTTTTCCACTACTAGTAATTTATGGTTAATTGCATAGTTTTTAAGAAAAATTTTACAATAGATTGATCCTATGCTATTGAACGTTCCATCTCCTACGCCTCTTATTGATACTATCTGGCTTTTATCTATATTCGTGTTATTTTTTACTTGGCTTATTTTGACTATGGAAATATCAGCACCAGTGTCAAGAAGAAAAGTGCTTGGTAAGACTCCTGATATTTTGCTTAATTGTACACAACTGCCAAAATTTAAATTCAGACTGTAAATTGTTTCATTGTTATTTTTATAACAATTTGGGTTATTTCCTGATTCGTAAGTAAATTGTTTATTTTCGCGCCCTTCTAAATTTTCAAACTTTCTTAACCCCCTCCCATCTAGGGTTGTTATTAGTTTTCCGACTCTTGCTCTACTACGCGTACATTCCTTCCGTCTCTTCTTGAGTTATTATGTTGTAACCTCTGATTGTTATAACCATTGTTACGAAAATTTCTATTATTGTTTTGAGTGTTTTGATAGTTCCTATTCTGATATGACCTGTTGTTACGATTATCACTGTAACTGTTGAAATGATTTCTACCTCTGTATCTATTGGAACCCGTACCACTATATATATGTTTGTGCTATTATTGTTTGTACGCTGCGTTCGCGCGTGAAAAATTTGTTGGTTATTTTGGCTTTCATTTGCCACACTGGTAAATTTGGATGTTGCATCTGTTATGCTGTCAAATTTGCCTACCTCCATAATGAGCTTAACTTTTTCGTTGTTGGCATTTTTGGCCATTGATTGTACAGCAATTTGTGTCGAGTACTTCTTTGCAGTATCTGGTCCTAACCCATCTGCAAGGTACGCATTATTTAATGACCTTGTTAAATGTTCTATTTCTTTAGTGTAGTCTGTCGTACTTTTATTTAACTGTTTTGTGTTTAATATTTTGCACGTGAGAGATTCTGCACTTTCACCTTTAATCGAGGTTTGAAGTTTTGTTATTATCTGTTGGACTGTTGTTTCTACTGTTATATAGTTTCTGGCCGTACCTAATAGTTTGGTTTTTATTAACTGAATAGCTACTACTTCGTGACCTTCTTTTAAAGTATCTACTAGGGTTAAGACGTCAATGAATCTTTGTAAATTTTCAACGGTACCATCAAAATCTGGCAGTATTTTACATGCCAATTCTATTAATTTTACCCTGTCTGTCATTGTGATGCTGGGAATATCTTTTGGTCGTTCGCAATTGTCTTCTGACGATGTATCGTCACTGTTTTCCTCTATGTTGATTAGAAAAGAATCTTCTAACGACGTTGACAATTTCTCATCGATATTAAGTTTCGTCAGAATATATTGCAATTTCCCTTTTATATGAGAAATCAGCTTCTCTACCTGTTTGTTACTGCTACTGTCTAAAAGATATTTTATATTTCTGGCAGTGGCTACTATGTGATTGTGATGAATCACTAGTAGGTTCAAATGTTTACGCTGTGTACTTACGCTTGGCAACTTTGATTTGTTCAAACATTTATAACTTTTTTCGAAAGCACTTTTATAGTCTTGCAGTTGCAATAAAATTTCTGTTCATACAGGTTTTTCTCCCTGTTCCTCAGTCATTCGTGTTAATTAAAAAATTAATTTATTTTCGTTCACAATAGTTTATGTTTCAATTGAGATGTAAATAAATTTAATTTTGCAGAAATTCTGTTAAATTTGCGTATTCAAAAATTTTAATCGGTTTCTTTATATTTTTATTTTAATGTTAATTGCAATTAGTTGCATTTTTAAGTAAATATTTGAAAAAAAATTCATGAATAGTACAAAGTCTTTGAAGTCCTATTGGGTGGTACAAGGGTTGAAGATTTCAACAAAAGGTTTTTTTTTCTTATTAAAGTGCAATTCCTTTTGTATCGTGTTTCCTATTTTTTTTTTTACTTTATGTTTTTTGATTAATTCTGTCTGGTTTTTTTTTTGTTTTCGTTTTCTCATGTTTCTTTGGTTTGTGTCTTTACATACACATGTGCATATATATAAAAAGGAATGTTTGAGTTTTCTGTTGTATTGTATTTTATTTTTATTTGTCGATTGTGTTGAAATATGTGTTTGTTGTATGTTGTGTATTTTATGTTTTGTTTGTGTGTGAATGTTGTTGAGTGGAATTGTGGTGTTTACTGTGTTATATCAAAATGTTCTTACTTAAAAAATGACTGTATAAAAAATATGTATAAAAGAAATGTGTAATATATGTTTATGTACATGTGTTTATATAATATTTACTAAACTATGCTGGCATCTGCTTCTCGCTGCTTCTGTTGTTCTTGTGTTGTTGATACCTGTTGTTTTTTCATTTATTTGTGTATTTATTTTGTCAATTCCCAATTTAGTTTTTGCTTTTCTTCATTAAGTTTTCTCGTAGTTTCTTTCTTTGTTGTAGTTATTTTGGTTATTTGTTGTTGTAGTTTTTTATTATTTTGTTTCGTCATGAGCATTTTATTTATTTGTTGTGTTAAATATTTTGTAATTTTCTTATAAAACAACTTGTTTTACAAAAAGAGAGTTTATTATAGTTTTATTGCTTAACAACTTATTTTCTTCTTGTATTTTTCTGCACTGTTCACTGTACTCTATGTATGTAATAGGTAAGTATGTTCTATTTTATAAAAAAATTTTTTTCGCTTCATGGATTCTGCTATGAAATTTTGTTTTATTCTTGTTGTGTTCTTTCTTTTAGTCTCTTTTTTGTATATTACCCTTTTTTCGAATTCTCTCTTTACGTAACTTTTCTTTTATTTTCGAATTCTCAATTTTCTTTACATCTTTTTCTTCCGTTTGTTTGCATTTTATTTTTTTTTTGTTGTTTCTTTACTGTTTTTGTTCTCTTTTTTTTTTTTTTTGTTATATCACCTCACAATTTTAACGGCTTTTTCTGGTCTGAATGTTCTGGAATTTTAGTACAGTTGTGTTCAATTGTATATATGTATGTATGTATTTGGTTTTTAAATTATTTCCACTAAATCTGTACTAATTCCACCGTAGTGTTTCACTTTGCACGTTTCATTTTCATTAAACACTTAGAAGTTTTTATTAAATCGGGTTAGCAAAACAATATTATTAGCAAAAGTTTAATGCTTTTGAGAGAGTTTCAATAAGACATCCATTCCAAGAAAACAGACTTTGTATTTTCAGTTTCCTATTCAAACTATTTCAACCACAAAATTAAATTTATTTTCAATAGTTTTAGCAATTCTGCATATAAATGTCGCTGTTGCTGATTTTTGTTTATATTGAATATAAATTGACAAAAAGGTAACCAGCAAAATATCTAATATTTTTGTCTTTTTCTTTTAAGATATAACAATCGAAAGAGTATATTGGTATATTAGGGTTTTGGTTTTTTTTTCAATTCATGTATATTTCATAAAATTCAATAATTTTTTCGCACAGCGAATTTTTGTTCTTTTTTAATACTTATTTTTGGTAAGCAAATAACACTTCACTGTTTATTAACCAATACTTTTTACATTTCATTACAATATTTTATTGTGTTTTCACTATGTTGTTTTTATTCCACTCCACTTTTTACTTTAGTTTTTCTGATTGAGACTTTTCTTCAATTTTTTCACTCAAGGTCTTGTACATATATTTTTTAATTGTTTTTCTTTTTTTACATTAATCTTTGTATATCAGTTTTTTCACCACAATTAAAGATATTATGTGAATATTATTTTTGTTCTTTATTCACAAACAATTGTCCATTAAAGTATTTTTTTTTTTTAATTATTTTTCTTCTCTATTAAAATTTTTTTTACAGACATGAAGGAATTTCAAATTTAATTTTTTCACTTCATAGTTTGTGTGTGTTCGCTAGACAATATAAAAAAAACTGAAACACGAAAGCAAATGGCGGCTTATATTTCTTTTATTGTCACGGTCGCCATGTTGTGCCATGTTGTTCTAGCCCAAATATATACATCTTTACATGTTGGCTGCTTCACTGTAAGTGTTCTTTATTCTTATTTATTGCTTTTGTGTATAGTTGCTTAAATAGAGTAACAAAGACAGAGCTGCTTAAATAAAGTAACAAAGACAGAGTTGCGTGCCAACAGTGATGGCACTACATAATAATATATTTATAATGTAAAGATAAAGAGGGAAACAATTACAATTGTTGTTGTTTTCATATGTGATTGATCGCTTTGTAATAAAATTACAAGCAGACATATTTGTGTTGAAACGCCATCTGGTTTTCAACTATGCTTAAAAATTGTGACGTTTGCTTTGATTTATTTTTCATCGTGCTAAATAAATCAATCGTGCGTATTGTTTACGTGGACTACAGATTTATTAAAATTAATTTAATATTACTAAACAAATTTTATTATTACCGGTGAATTTCCAAAGTGAAAATTAAATTAAGTTGCAAATATAAAATTCATTTGTGGTTGCCTGAATAAATAAATGGTGTTGTGATATATTTTGTTGTGATACATAAACACATAAATTTTTTGTGCTTTTTCTTTGCTTATATACTTGTTTAACTTGCACTCTATAGTCGGTCAAATTGGTCGAGATAGTGTTTGTGGTAAATTTTTGTGAATAAATTTTAAGATATATCATTTTTTTAAATTTATTTAAAATTTATAGAAATTTACCCTATATTCGGTATATTTAATAAGAATATTTTGCAACAAAAATTCCTTGAAAAAAAAGAAGAAATAATAACATAAATTAGTATCGTAAAGAAAAACGATGGCAACTGCAATTTTAAAGAAATTTATTCGTGTATCAAATGCTGTTATTATATTTGAAGCAAAGTTTAACGATATACGTGAGGATTTGCATACTACATATACTTTGGATATTCACCGTGAAGAATTAAAAGAATTGTGGGATAAAGTGAAAGTTGTTTATGAGGACTGTCTTGATGATATTGACAATAATGCAAAGGCAGATCCCAACGACGCAACAACAACTACGGCTAAATATGACGCTTCTTACGCAGCTTATTTGAATTGTTTGTCGGCCATTAATGAAAAAATTAGAAGTTTTGAAAAGGTCCCGAAAATGAATGAATCTATGATGAAAGATGGTCATTCAAATAATTCTGATCATAATCTGACTTTACCTCCGTGTGATGTAAATACATTTGAAGGTGATTATATTTCATGGCCAGCCTTTCGAGATCTTTTCACAGCTCTGTATATAAATAGTTCGCGTTTAAGTAATATAGAGAGGTATTGTCATTTACTAAGAAAAACTACCGGTGAAGCAAAAGAAATTGTATAAAAATACTCCCTTAGTAATGAAGGTTTTGATATAGCTTGGCAAAGTTTAAAGGACGCATATGAGAATCCGCGTATGCTTGTTAATAACCAGTTGAAGATTTTGTTTAAGCTTCCCGTATTTGAGAAGGAAACAAGTGACGGTTTAAAAACTTTGCAGCGTGGTGTCAATAATTGTTTGACTTCATTGGCAATATATAAGGTTTCAACTGAAAGTTGGGATCCAATTTTGATTTTCTTACTTTGCCCACGTCCACTATTAGTTTATGGGAACAAAGTGTTAGGGATAAAGCGGAATTATCTAAATGGAAAGATTTTGACGCCTTTCTGACAGAAAGGATTCAAACTCTAGAATGTGTTCGCGATCTTAGGGACTCCACAGTAGTAAAACCTTCAGTACAGAAGACCAAGGTTCATGTTGTGAATTCTAATTTAACTTCTTGTGTCCTTTGCCGTACATCGGGGCATTTCTTGAGGACATGTAAACGTTTTAAGAATCTCTCAATTTCGGAAAGGTTTGCAACAGTTAAGAAATATCGTTGTTGTGTTAATTGTTTGTCGCGAGAACATGAAGTCAAAAATTGTAAAAGTGCCTTTAATTGCACGACGTGCAATAAGAGACATCATTCATTGTTGCACCGTGAGTTATCTAGTACTAATAATAGTAATTCGTCCCTACCGTCTACTTTTAGAGACTTGTCTGCAAATCGACAAGTTTTTCATGCTATGGTCAATATTATTCATCAGGGTATGACGTATCCAGCCAGAGCTCTTATTGACCCTGCTTCAGAAACATCCTTTGTGTCCGAAAATTTAAAAAATCGCTTGAAACTAATTACACATTCGACGAATGTTGAAGTTTCCGGTATTAACCAAACCGTTTCTGCTAAGACTAGAAAAGTTTGTTCTTTAAGAATTAGTTCGTTTGTGGATCAGACTCTTGTCTTAGAGACAAAGGCTTTTGTATTACCAAGCATTTCTGGTGCATTGCCATCTTTGTGTATAAGTTCGAGTCTTCGTAATAAGTTCGCAACTTTACAATTGGCCGACCCTAATTTTTACCAATCAAGACCGGTTGATATACTATTAGGGGCTGAGATATATCCGCAATTGATCTTGGGCGGTATTCAACGGGATGGTTTCGAATCTTTAGTAGCCCAGAATACAGTATTCGGGTGGATTATTATGGGATCTGTTGTTAACACACCAATTCAAGTGTATTCGACTACTGTAGAAGATTTGCCTGAGGATAATCTTAATATAAATCTTCTTAGGTTTTAGGAATCGGAGGAAACCCCAAAACGCAGAATATTGACATCTTTTGATAAGATTTGTGAGGAAAATTATCGGAGAACTACGCGACGCAACTCCGAAGGCCGATATGTAGTGACGCTACCATTTAAGCTTGAATTTCCTCATTCTATCAATTTGGGTTTTTCAAAATAGAATGTCATGGCACAATTCTTGAGAAACGAATCTTCTCTGCTACGCAAACCTGATATTAAAACATTGTATGATGATGTCGTTGATGAATATAGGCTTTTGGACCATATGAGGCCTGTTTCGGAAAATGCTTTTACTAAGAATATATCATCGTGTTATCTTCCTCATCATCCTGTTATTAAACCTGATAGGAAAACTACAAAGTTGCGTGTCGTGTTTAACGCATCGAATAAGACTTCAAACGGAAGTAGCTTGAATGATTGCCTATATGTGGGCCCCACATTGCAAATAGAACTTGGTGCTTTTGATTTTACGTTGGAAGCTCTTTCGATATGTCTTTAATTGCGACATTACGCAGATGTATAGACAGATTCGACTTGATTCTGCTCATACTCCATATCAACGGATATTATTTCGGCGTTCTCCGACGGAGGAGGTCAAGGCGTATGAGTTACAGACTGTAACTTTCGGTGTGAATTGTGCTCCCTATCTGGCGATACGGACCCCTTTGCAATTGGCAGATGATTCAGAGAATGAGTATCCTATTGCCGCTCATATTTTGCGCAAATCTATGTACGTTGACGACGTACTAACTGGTGCTCATGACATTTCATCTGCTTTGAAGGCTAGGGATCAACTTCGAACTGTTCTATCTTCGGCGAAATTTGAACTTAGAAAATGGACTTCTAATGCCATGGAAATTTTAGATGGCCTTCCCTCAGAATATTTGGTAGATTCGAAGCTTTTAACATTTGTTGAATCCAGCAACTCTAAGACTTTGGGTATTCAATGGAATGCTCAATTGGATTCCTTTTACTTTAAGGTGGAGCCCATTGCTGATAAAATAGATTATACAAAGAGGGAAGTATTGTCCATAATAGCTAAATTGTTTGATCCCGTTGGTTGGTTAGGTCCTGTCATTATTGTTGCAAAAATTATTATGCAAAGGATTTGGCGTGACAACATTGAGTGGGATGATAAATTACTTCCTTCTACAGATATAGAATGGAAAAAATTCGTGAGTTTCTACACTGAGGTGAACAATATACAGATACCGAGATGGGTGAAATATGCGCCTAATACTTCCGCTGAACTTCATGTTTTCTCTGATGCTTCAGAGAAAGCATACGCGGGGGTAGTGTATATAAGAATTGTGTCATTTGGACGAATTCATACTTATTTACTTTCCTGTAAAACTAAAGTTGCCCCTATAAAGACGATTTCTCTTCCTCGATTGGAACTTTGTGGTGCCGTACTGGCTTCCGAACTATTGAAAACCATTGTTAGGGAAATTGATATTCCATTTAGGGAAGTGTATTGCTGGACAGATTCTACCATTGTTCTTTGTTGGTTAAGAAAAACTCCTAGTAATTGGACCACTTTTGTAGCCAATAGAGTTTGTCGAATTCAGGAGAATGTTAAGAATAATAATTGGTATCATGTCAGATCTGAAGAAAATCCTGCGGATTTAGCTAGCAGAGGAGTTTCCCCTTCATATTTATCGAAAAGTGACCTTTGGTGGCACGGACCTACGTGGCTTCGTAAAAATAGGTGTAATTGGCAGCTAAATGACATGTCGTCCATGGACACGGAGACGGAAGCTCGAACGGTGAAGACCCATGCATCTTTCTTTACCGAATTTGAAGATATTCTTGAAAGGGTTTCTAAGTTGGATCGTGCTCTTAGAGTAATAGCTTATATGTTACGATTCTTTTATATGACACACCCGTCTCACAGAGGCAAAAATTCGTTTACTTCTACGGCAGCTACCAGTGAGGAATTGTCTAGAGTTAAGTTACGTTTAGCAATTTTGGCTCAAAAGGTTCATTTTGCAGAAGAGTATAAATTTTTGAAATTGAAGAAACCCATTTCTTCTAGAAGTTCATTGAAATCGCTCAATCCATTTTTGGATAAGGATGGAGCTATGAGGTTGAATGGTCGTTTGGTTAAATCTCCATCTCTGTCCTATACAGAAAAACATCCTATCATTCTACCATACTCTTGTCGTTTTACGATTCTGTTAGCAGAATTTGTGCATATACTTTCTATTCATGGCAGAAATCAATTGATGCTGAGAATTATTCGCATTGAATATTGGGTTCCCCGTTTGAAAGTTTTAGTACGTACTGTAGTGAGTCGGTGCAAAAGTTGTATACTGGATCGGAAACGCTCTTGCACTCAAATTATGGCAGCTTTGCCTCCAGAAAGGACTGTTCTAGACCGAGCCTTTAACACCACGGGTGTAGACTTCGCTGGTCCGTTTGATATGAAGAGTTTTACTGGCCGCGCTTGTAGGATAACGAAGTCATATGTGTGTATTTTCGTTTGTTTTTCTACGAAAGCAGTACACTTGGAGGCTACCACTGATTTATCAACGGATGCATTTTTAGCTGCTTTTCATCGTTTCATTGCTAGGCGAGGTTGTCCATTTACTATATTTTCTGATAATGGAACAAATTTTGTTGGCGCTTCTAGAGATATTGAAAGGGATTTTCGTACATTTCTATCGGAATGTAGAGCACGAATGTGTTCTACTTTTGGAATACAGGGTCTTACGTGGCATTTTATCCCAGCTGGTGCCCCTCACATGGGTGGGTTATGGGAGGCTGCTGTTAAAAGTTTTAAAACACATTTTCGAAGAGAAGCTCAAAATCTGCGATATACATTTCAAGAATTGTCTACTATATTGGCAAGAATTGATGCATGCCTCAATTCTCGTCCCTTGTGTCCCATTTCGGACAACCCTAATGAACCTGTGGCTCTTACGCCTGGTCACTTCTTAATAGGCTGTCCTATATTGGCTCCTCCGGAACCAAGTATTTTGGAAACTCATGATAGCATTGTAAATAGATATCGTAAGATTAAGGCATTTTCTCAAGATTTCTGTCGATGATGGAAAGAGGAATATTTGCAAAATTTACATAAGAGGTATAAATGGAAGTTTCCTGAGAGGGATATACAGGTTGAAGATTTAGTTGTTATTCGTCATGAACAGCTTTCTCCCACTTCTTGGAAATTAGGCAGAGTAATTAAAACCTACCCCGGGACTGATAATCATATTCGCGTCGCGGACATACGTACTGCAAACGGCATTGTGAAGCAACCAATCACAAAACTGGTCATCTTGACCCAATAAAATTTTGAAATTTATTAATTTCCACTATTTCCTAGCAATATGGACTCATTATCATTGTTAATGGAAGAGGCTCTCTTGGAAGAGACTGTGGAGGTTATGGAAGTAGCCCCTCCGGCTGTGGTGCTGTCTGGCAACATTTCTGCGGGTTTGGCACAGACTCCTGCTGCTGCGACTAGTCCTGATATTGCGGAGGTGGTGAAATCTACGGAGAGCCCAGCTATTACTACTGGTGGCTCCGATGATATATCCAAACTGCCTGCTGCTGAGCGGCCTAAAGCTACTGCACCTGCTTGCAGCCTACCGTCTACTTTTAGAGACTTGTCTGCAAATCGACAAGTTTTTCATGCTATGGTCAATATTATTCATCAGGGTATGACGTATCCAGCCAGAGCTCTTATTGACCCTGCTTCAGAAACATCCTTTGTGTCCGAAAATTTAAAAAATCGCTTGAAACTAATTACACATTCGACGAATGTTGAAGTTTCCGGTATTAACCAAACCGTTTCTGCTAAGACTAGAAAAGTTTGTTCTTTAAGAATTAGTTCGTTTGTGGATCAGACTCTTGTCTTAGAGACAAAGGCTTTTGTATTACCAAGCATTTCTGGTGCATTGCCATCTTTGTGTATAAGTTCGAGTCTTCGTAATAAGTTCGCAACTTTACAATTGGCCGACCCTAATTTTTACCAATCAAGACCGGTTGATATACTATTAGGGGCTGAGATATATCCGCAATTGATCTTGGGCGGTATTCAACGGGATGGTTTCGAATCTTTAGTAGCCCAGAATACAGTATTCGGGTGGATTATTATGGGATCTGTTGTTAACACACCAATTCAAGTGTATTCGACTACTGTAGAAGATTTGCCTGAGGATAATCTTAATATAAATCTTCTTAGGTTTTAGGAATCGGAGGAAACCCCAAAACGCAGAATATTGACATCTTTTGATAAGATTTGTGAGGAAAATTATCGGAGAACTACGCGACGCAACTCCGAAGGCCGATATGTAGTGACGCTACCATTTAAGCTTGAATTTCCTCATTCTATCAATTTGGGTTTTTCAAAATAGAATGTCATGGCACAATTCTTGAGAAACGAATCTTCTCTGCTACGCAAACCTGATATTAAAACATTGTATGATGATGTCGTTGATGAATATAGGCTTTTGGACCATATGAGGCCTGTTTCGGAAAATGCTTTTACTAAGAATATATCATCGTGTTATCTTCCTCATCATCCTGTTATTAAACCTGATAGGAAAACTACAAAGTTGCGTGTCGTGTTTAACGCATCGAATAAGACTTCAAACGGAAGTAGCTTGAATGATTGCCTATATGTGGGCCCCACATTGCAAATAGAACTTGGTGCTTTTGATTTTACGTTGGAAGCTCTTTCGATATGTCTTTAATTGCGACATTACGCAGATGTATAGACAGATTCGACTTGATTCTGCTCATACTCCATATCAACGGATATTATTTCGGCGTTCTCCGACGGAGGAGGTCAAGGCGTATGAGTTACAGACTGTAACTTTCGGTGTGAATTGTGCTCCCTATCTGGCGATACGGACCCCTTTGCAATTGGCAGATGATTCAGAGAATGAGTATCCTATTGCCGCTCATATTTTGCGCAAATCTATGTACGTTGACGACGTACTAACTGGTGCTCATGACATTTCATCTGCTTTGAAGGCTAGGGATCAACTTCGAACTGTTCTATCTTCGGCGAAATTTGAACTTAGAAAATGGACTTCTAATGCCATGGAAATTTTAGATGGCCTTCCCTCAGAATATTTGGTAGATTCGAAGCTTTTAACATTTGTTGAATCCAGCAACTCTAAGACTTTGGGTATTCAATGGAATGCTCAATTGGATTCCTTTTACTTTAAGGTGGAGCCCATTGCTGATAAAATAGATTATACAAAGAGGGAAGTATTGTCCATAATAGCTAAATTGTTTGATCCCGTTGGTTGGTTAGGTCCTGTCATTATTGTTGCAAAAATTATTATGCAAAGGATTTGGCGTGACAACATTGAGTGGGATGATAAATTACTTCCTTCTACAGATATAGAATGGAAAAAATTCGTGAGTTTCTACACTGAGGTGAACAATATACAGATACCGAGATGGGTGAAATATGCGCCTAATACTTCCGCTGAACTTCATGTTTTCTCTGATGCTTCAGAGAAAGCATACGCGGGGGTAGTGTATATAAGAATTGTGTCATTTGGACGAATTCATACTTATTTACTTTCCTGTAAAACTAAAGTTGCCCCTATAAAGACGATTTCTCTTCCTCGATTGGAACTTTGTGGTGCCGTACTGGCTTCCGAACTATTGAAAACCATTGTTAGGGAAATTGATATTCCATTTAGGGAAGTGTATTGCTGGACAGATTCTACCATTGTTCTTTGTTGGTTAAGAAAAACTCCTAGTAATTGGACCACTTTTGTAGCCAATAGAGTTTGTCGAATTCAGGAGAATGTTAAGAATAATAATTGGTATCATGTCAGATCTGAAGAAAATCCTGCGGATTTAGCTAGCAGAGGAGTTTCCCCTTCATATTTATCGAAAAGTGACCTTTGGTGGCACGGACCTACGTGGCTTCGTAAAAATAGGTGTAATTGGCAGCTAAATGACATGTCGTCCATGGACACGGAGACGGAAGCTCGAACGGTGAAGACCCATGCATCTTTCTTTACCGAATTTGAAGATATTCTTGAAAGGGTTTCTAAGTTGGATCGTGCTCTTAGAGTAATAGCTTATATGTTACGATTCTTTTATATGACACACCCGTCTCACAGAGGCAAAAATTCGTTTACTTCTACGGCAGCTACCAGTGAGGAATTGTCTAGAGTTAAGTTACGTTTAGCAATTTTGGCTCAAAAGGTTCATTTTGCAGAAGAGTATAAATTTTTGAAATTGAAGAAACCCATTTCTTCTAGAAGTTCATTGAAATCGCTCAATCCATTTTTGGATAAGGATGGAGCTATGAGGTTGAATGGTCGTTTGGTTAAATCTCCATCTCTGTCCTATACAGAAAAACATCCTATCATTCTACCATACTCTTGTCGTTTTACGATTCTGTTAGCAGAATTTGTGCATATACTTTCTATTCATGGCAGAAATCAATTGATGCTGAGAATTATTCGCATTGAATATTGGGTTCCCCGTTTGAAAGTTTTAGTACGTACTGTAGTGAGTCGGTGCAAAAGTTGTATACTGGATCGGAAACGCTCTTGCACTCAAATTATGGCAGCTTTGCCTCCAGAAAGGACTGTTCTAGACCGAGCCTTTAACACCACGGGTGTAGACTTCGCTGGTCCGTTTGATATGAAGAGTTTTACTGGCCGCGCTTGTAGGATAACGAAGTCATATGTGTGTATTTTCGTTTGTTTTTCTACGAAAGCAGTACACTTGGAGGCTACCACTGATTTATCAACGGATGCATTTTTAGCTGCTTTTCATCGTTTCATTGCTAGGCGAGGTTGTCCATTTACTATATTTTCTGATAATGGAACAAATTTTGTTGGCGCTTCTAGAGATATTGAAAGGGATTTTCGTACATTTCTATCGGAATGTAGAGCACGAATGTGTTCTACTTTTGGAATACAGGGTCTTACGTGGCATTTTATCCCAGCTGGTGCCCCTCACATGGGTGGGTTATGGGAGGCTGCTGTTAAAAGTTTTAAAACACATTTTCGAAGAGAAGCTCAAAATCTGCGATATACATTTCAAGAATTGTCTACTATATTGGCAAGAATTGATGCATGCCTCAATTCTCGTCCCTTGTGTCCCATTTCGGACAACCCTAATGAACCTGTGGCTCTTACGCCTGGTCACTTCTTAATAGGCTGTCCTATATTGGCTCCTCCGGAACCAAGTATTTTGGAAACTCATGATAGCATTGTAAATAGATATCGTAAGATTAAGGCATTTTCTCAAGATTTCTGTCGATGATGGAAAGAGGAATATTTGCAAAATTTACATAAGAGGTATAAATGGAAGTTTCCTGAGAGGGATATACAGGTTGAAGATTTAGTTGTTATTCGTCATGAACAGCTTTCTCCCACTTCTTGGAAATTAGGCAGAGTAATTAAAACCTACCCCGGGACTGATAATCATATTCGCGTCGCGGACATACGTACTGCAAACGGCATTGTGAAGCAACCAATCACAAAACTGGTCATCTTGACCCCATAAAATTTTGAAATTTATTAATTTCCACTATTTCCTAGCAATATGGACTCATTATCATTGTTAATGGAAGAGGCTCTCTTGGAAGAGACTGTGGAGGTTATGGAAGTAGCCCCTCCGGCTGTGGTGCTGTCTGGCAACATTTCTGCGGGTTTGGCACAGACTCCTGCTGCTGCGACTAGTCCTGATATTGCGGAGGTGGTGAAATCTACGGAGAGCCCAGCTATTACTACTGGTGGCTCCGATGATATATCCAAACTGCCTGCTGCTGAGCGGCCTAAAGCTACTGCACCTGCTTGCAGCCTCTGCAAGAAACCGCATCCCTTGGTAGCTTGCTTCCGTTTCAGGCGGCTGTCACATGAAAAGAAGCTACGTCACTTATTGGTTTGGGGTCACTGCTCAAGATGTTTGGCCAGCAACCATAAAGTTAAAGATTGTGGCAGCGTGCGGAAATGTGGCAAATGCCAAGGAGATCACCACACTCTAATACATTTCTCTAGGCCGTCTGAAAAAGGTACACCGAAACCCAAGGTTGTCCTCCCCCCGAAAAAGCAGACAAATTTAACGAAGCCTGTGCTGTCGGGAGCGGGTCCGGCTAGTATAGCGCCGTTGCCACTCCGCCATGTTGTTTCCTTTTCCCCCACGGCGCAGGTTAAGTTGCAGGCGGGAAGTCATGAGGTTTCGGTGAGAGCGGTGATAGACGTATGCTGTGCGGTCAGCTATGTAAGCGATCAGCTTGTCGCCAAACTGAAACTGCCAGCTCCAGATGGCTACTGTCGCTTACGTATACGCTCTATATATGATGCTGCCAAACACATATCCCTTACTGCCAAGGTGCAGCGCATGCATGGCATAAGGACGCCTCGAGAAAATGTGGCAGAGGCTGTTAAGAACAGATTTCCGGGGTTACAGTTAGCTGACCCCACGTTTTATCATGCTGGGCAGGTGGCACTGGTTTTGGGTCCGGAATTGAGCGAGCAGATATTTACTGGCAACATATTTTCGACTCCGGGTTCACCTTTGGCCCAATATACCATCTTTGGCTGGGTGATCTCCGGAGCGTCTCCGATTTAATTTTAATAATAATACAGTCCATTTAATGTCGATTGAATCTTTGAATTTATTGTAATATTTTTATAAATACAAAATATATGTAAGTTTTTATTATTGAATAACTTCGTTATTGCAAGGTGGCCGGCAATGTTTAAGCCAGATCGTTAATATTTTATATTGCTTCGTTCAATTTGTTTATTTAATTTTCATTTAATATTTACTACTTTGTCAGGACCCAAATTTACTCCTTTCTTAAATCATTCTTGATTTTTCGGAGTATTCTCTTGGATTCTGACTAGTAAAAATACCTAACGGTTTGGTTTTTATTCGTTTGTTCGGTCCTTTGTTGTTTTTCTTATGTATAAGCACTTACTTGTTTGTGAGCCTTTGATAAAGTGGCACATTCCAATCGTTTTATACAAATTCTCATAATAGAAAAAAAAAAGGTAATAAAGATATATTTAATTCCATTTGAAAACATTAAATCACAATTCTCTTTTTATTTATACCTCCCTCTTTACACGCAAACAATTCCTCTTCAACCACCTTGAAGGCAAAACAAACAACTTTTGCCGGGTTAGCTAGTAAATTTAAAAAATACTTAATTAAGATTATATTTTCCGTTTTTCCTTATTAACCCATATCGTCCGAGATTTTTTTCGAATAAATTCATAAAACTTGGTACTTGGGAGGTAATTTGGGACCAGAAAACACGAATTTGAAGTCCAATTTTTTTTTCAGATTTTTTGTTTTTGAGAAAAATGGTGTTCGATTTATCGAACACTGGGCACTCTTTAGCATATTTGTTTTATTATCCCTATAGATTGTAAATAAATGAAATTTTTTTTATAAACTTAAACTAATTTATTTAATTCATTTAAAGAAAAATAGAAGACATTTATTTAAATTAAAAATATATATTATTTTACATCATGATATGCCTCAAAACAATGTGTATGAAGCGCAACATTTCACTTTTTGCATAAAAATGAGCTTGGTTTATGACAGTGCTTACATCTTGCTTGCTTTTTTTTATAGGAAGACTATTTATTGAAACACCTGGTGAGTCACCAGCACTGTCATCACTCGTTAAATCAATATCTTGTTGCACCATTAAAGAATACGCAAGTTCTACTCGAAATTGCTTTTGCGATTTAATACTTTGGTTTTGTTGGCGACGACGCAAGCAGTCAAGTTTCCAAGCATTTACCAACGAAGAATTTAAAGTAGCGATCCATAAAGGCCAGTACCACTTTTTCGCTCGAATTGCAACACTATAATTTTGTACAGCGTTGTCATGCAAGTCCACTCCTCCCATTCCTTTGTTGTAGTTTTTCAATAGTTGGAGTTGGTTATAGTTCACAAAACGACCGTTTTCTATTATGCTGAAATCATTTTTTTTTTGCTTTTTCGCTGGAACAGTAGGGTATATCTGGTCAAAATTTGTGGCCACTGTGACTTCTTTTATTGTCTTGCCAACGGCAAATTAATTTTTATTTTTGCTGTCAAACTGAAAATCATGATCGCCTCTTCCCAAAGTTTTTCCGGTTTTCTGCTCAGCTCCTCCGATTCTGTTTGCTCGCACAGTACCTGTTGCACAGAATCTGTGACGGTATACCTATCTGCGAACTCTATATTTTCTAATAAGCGAAGAACCACGTCAGCTCCTAAACCAAATTCCTTGTTATAGTTGTCCGCCGACCCCGCATATGGTAGCAGTTATAAAGATATCCAGCTGTGTATTTTTCTTTTTTAATGCTTAAGAAGGAACTTGGCAGCATTATAAAAACAGATTAATTATGTTTCCGCTAATTTAAATTTAAAAAAATAAAATATGGTAATTCTCTGTTTTACTTAACCTTTCTTAAAAAAAAAAAAAAACAAAACTCTAAATAGTGCCCAGTGTTCGACAAATTGAACACTACTATTTAAGTCAAATCATAAAAATAAAGGTCAAAATCCAAAACATTTTTTTATTATTATTAAAAGTTTAACTGTTTTTCAATGGAACTACATTTTCCCTTTTTTATTTTTTTATATTTTATGTATAGTTTTATTTTTTTTTTTAAATTATGCTAAAATTAATGTTTTTTCTTCCCCTAGTAATCAAAAGGGTGAGTGAAGTAAGTAAGAGTTTTTATTTTTATATTTGTAGCTAACCGTTAAAAAAATAAGTTCTGTCTTCCCTAAAGAGGAAAAAAATACAAAAACGCTTGAAATTTACTGTTCGAAAAATCGAACATTGGGACGATATGGGTTAAATACTTTCATTCTCACCGAAAGGGCGTATAATTGTATAAAGGTTGTAGAGAAAATAAAATAAGATTCATATCGAATAATATAATTTGTTTGTTGAAATTTTAGAATAATTTTCAAAGCGTACATGCTTATACTTTTGTAATTTTTAAATACTCATTGGTTTTTTAAAAGTTTTTGTATAAAACTATCTAATCCGGCAAACGTTGTCTACTGATGATTTGGCTTTAGCACCAATCAAATATACATACATACATGCTAAAAACCGCAACAAACAAAACTTTTTGAATTCAAAAGAATATACTTTAAAAAATACTGTAGAGGAAATTTTAAGTCTACTAAAGCATGCACGCTATATCCAGCATTGGACTAATTTTTTACCAAATTCTAAATTAATCGTTTATTAAAAATTACGCCCATCGAGTTTTTAATTTTTTTTACAAATTATGTTAGATATATTCAAAGGCTTACGTCCAGTTTAGCGGCCAGCTCCCAAAAAATATAATAAAAATTATATAAGGGGGTAGAAAATGGAAAAATAAGGGAACAAGTCTAGTTTAATGACAGCTCAAAAAAAAATAAAAAATATATAGGAGTGTAGCAAATGTTGAAATAAGAAAATGTTAAATAAAAAATTGCAGGAAACGTATAGTTCCCGAGTTATGGGCCTCTAAAGTTTCCATATATATGTATATGTGATTTTCCACTGCATTTATTATACGTTTATATTGATATCATTTTAAAGCTTTTGAAAAATTCTTTTAGAGTATACAACATTTAATGAAAAATATTTAACTCTTGAGTTCTCAATACAGTTTATACAAAATTTTATCCGAAAATGTTACGATTTGTGCACTAGGTACGTAGTTTATAAAAAAAAAGGATTTTGTAATCTATGGTATAACAAACACCGGCTTTGCTAACGAAAGCATATTTGCATAGTCGGCCTTTAGCCAGGCTTAAGGATTTTCTTCTCAATGTATAACGAACACCGACTTCGCTAATTAAAGCATTTTTGCATAGCCGGCCTTAGGCCGGGCTTATGGATTTTCTCCTCCTTTATAACGAGCACCGGCTTCGCTAACTATAGCATTTTCGCATAACTTTTGTATATTCTAAAAGAATTCTTCAAAAACTTTAAAATGATACCAATATTGGTCATATACGTTTATAAATGCTGTGGAAAATCATATATATATATATTTATATGGAAACTTCAGAGGCCCATAACTCGGGAACTATACGTTTCCCCCAATTTTTTTATTTTACATTTTCTTCTTATTTTACCTTTTTCTACACCCCTATATATTTTTTTCTTTTTGCAGCTGTCACTAAACTAGACTTAAGCGAAAATAAGAACATGGTAAATAAAATAAATGGAGGAAAAGCATAGTTTTCGAGTTATGGCCTCTGAAGTTTCCATGTATGTACTCGTATGTATATATTAATACGGTATCATTTTAAAGCTTTTGAATATTCTAAATACATTAATACTGTTTAAATCTTTAGCTCTATATACCATTAATACTGCTTGACCCAGACGTGGGTAAATAGAGACGTCCTTTCTAGGATAGTGTTTTCTGGGCCTTCCCGAAGTAACATAAAAAGAAAAGAGGAGGTAATGTTTTAGTGGAAACACCACTCAACGCAGTTGACGTCGGTCAATGTATGGGCGAAAGCATTATAAACCCTAACACACCCGTAAAAAAAATATTGTTAATACTAAATTTTACACGAAAATGTTACGAATGTTCACTAGGTAAGTACGCAATTTATTCAAATGAAGGTATTTTCTTCTCTGTCATAACAAACACCGGCTAGGCTTACTAAAGCCTTTCAGTATTACTGGAAACTTCAAAGGCCCATAACTCGAAAACTAAGCGTATTTAACATTTTCTACACACCTACATACATATTTTATTTTTTATGGAGCTGTCACTAAACTGGACTTGTTCCTATTTCAATTTCCTATCACAAATGTATTTTTAAGGTACATTAGTAAACTAGATTTGTTAATCATTCATAATAGATTTAGTTAACTTACCAAGGTGCAAAAAATTTAACAAAATGATTATTTTTTGCAATAGCCTCGTCGAAATCATCGACAGTCAATTCAACAGCGAAATTTTCTTCTGCCACATCCTCGGCGCCTATAAAAGCTGGTAAGACGAAGGCAATAATTGCTAAATATAATAATTTTTCACACGCCATTAGTTATAAAAAAAACGCTGAAACTTAATATGCAATTATTTTTAGTGAACAGTTTTCATTCAGTAAATCACAGATAAGTAATCTGTGCAGTAAATGGTGCCGACTTTTAATCGGCGACGGCTACATAATCAGTGACAGTTTCTAATCGGCTAATTTGGTAGAATGGTACAACTATCACAGGTAATAAAATTTCTACAACAAATTACATCACAAAAAAAAACACACGTATTTTGTTAGTAGAAGCCATGAATATTAAACAGGTGGCATTACTACGCCATATTATAATTATTTTCTCTAGCATTGTTTTTCCAATTTTAAGTCAGTTTTGTTTATATTAGAGATGGGAACCGCTCACGTGATTAGCGTGACGCATCGTAATTAATTTTATTATTGGAACAGTCTATTCATCGCACTAGGAGAATGGATCGGTGATAATAATATTTTTTTAATTATTAAATTTTTTTTGTGATTATTTCGTGGAACGATATTTCGAAAAAAATTAAAATTAAATTATTTTTAAAACTTTGTTCAACAAAAAACTTTTGGGCTATATAAATTGTATACCAAATTGAAGGCATTATTGTCTCCTGTCACGTGCAAGTGGGCCCGTCCAGGGAGAATTCCTAGATTTTGAATTATACCAAAAATAGTATTTTTTTGTGGAACGTAAAATATTTTTGCTTTTTATGGGAATTTTTCAAATTTTAGTGTTAAATTTTTTATTCGCACTTTTTCCCAAAATTAATATTTTACTTATTTAGTTAAACATTAACCATTTTGTTAAAAACAAATTGCAATTGATTATTGAGGGGTATAGCTTGTTCCTATGCGCATTTCACTCTTGCTAATGCAGATCATCAGGGTACTTAAGTAACTAGTTAACAGTAACTAGTTGAACAAAAAAGCTGATTTGCTCCAAAACATAACCTCAAAGTTACATCTCTGATTACCCTGTGCCTATAGTCAAAATCTATTGGCTGTGTAACGCCACATTCTACAATTTATTTAGCCAGCTGTGCTATTAGCAATACCTGGTATTCTTGTACACAAGCTTGTACCAAGGCAGATTCACAACAGGTAGTCTCATCCGACTTCGCCTTGAAAATTAGAACAATTGTGTCAAAAACGTTTGTCAAATTTATAAGAAAATAAAAACAATATGAAAAAGAATATTAATTAAAAAAATAAAGTACATATGTATGTATGTAAATATGTATATAAGGAAAACTTGACATAGAAAATAATTCGGATGCGACATCACCAACCATATCTGCAAAGGTACAAATAGTGCAAAATGCGTTCCCAATAAATCACGCCAGTTTGTTGAACACACAGGTGGCAGCAGTTGCATCTCCTACAGTTCTAGCCATATCAGTTTCAAATACTTCGTTTGCCGTTACTAATGTAGTATAGGCGTGTCTGCAGCACAGAGTAGTGCTTTGTATCTGCAAGTCAAAGTTTAGTTACACCCTTTGGCACTACACCAGCTTCGGTTACATTTACTGGCACTATGGCTTCGGTTACTGGTATAAATAACAGTAAAGTTTGTTCATGGCACATCTGCAAATCGCAACAGTTCATAACCTGCCGCCACAGTTGTGTATATTACCAGCGCTACTTCAACGGCAGCTGGTCCTGCCAAGTGCAATTAATACATGTCATACCTCTTCAATTCCGACTTCATTAGGAACTCTCAGGGCATTAGTGGATTTCCAGTTTCCGCGGTAGTTCAGTTGGTACTATTGGTGCTACGCTGGTTGGAAGTACTGCCTCAGCTCTATAGTCGGCTGGTATTGATAACAGCAAATAAATAATTTATAAAATATACTGAGCTCAATGTAATAAGTTTTTATGTGAAACGTTATTTAAAATAAAAAATCTTTTTTGTAGCAATATACATGAATAATTTCTTTTGCAAACAAACGAAAGAATTTTAAAAATTTGGCAGCCAAAATTCAAGCGAATTCAGTCACCTGATCTCTCGAGGCCACAAGTTGTGAATTCGCCTTGGCTTGTACCATGCTTGGCAGTCACCACGGCGAATTCATAACACGGGAAATTAAGTGTGTTCGAGTACCCAAAAGTTTTTACAAATTTTTACTGAACTTTACTGCATTTTACGAAATTGCGTTCGTTTTTTCCAGTTACAGTCAATGAGAACAGAAATTGAGAGCGTAAAATGACAGTTCATGGCTGAGAATTTACTAATTTTTACTGCAGAAATTTCTTGCAGTAAAATTTAGTAGAACAGAAAAACATATGATTCAAAAGGTAAACAAACAAAAGTAAGAAATTAAAAAGTATACAATTTGTGAAAAAGTTATTTAAAAAAAGAAAAGCTCAAACAAAATAATAAAAAATAATAAGTGATCAATTATATTTAAACTATTCCTTCGTTGAACATGTACGCATGTGCCTTTTAAAAGGAAAGGAATGTTGTAGAAACCATTTATGGCCATTTTCGTTGTTATTTTGTTATTTCGTTGGAGCTGTGAAAATGCTAAGTATAGAGTTACTTAGTGCTGCACATGCTTTTAAGGTAATCAATAGCAAAACCAAATAATCACATACTTTTGAATAAATTTAATCAGACACAAATTAGGGAAATCAAATAAAAATAAACACATGGAAACGATTATAGAAAATAATTTGTTTATATTTTCTTAAAATATTCTTGTTATTTAAAATATTGCATCGAGTACCAACAAGAAAAAGAGTTGAGTAGTCAAAAGTGTAAATATGTTTCAACACTACATGTATTTGCAATCAGCTGTTTCCTTAATCTTACAATTTTTCCGTTCTAGTACTTTTTTGGGCATCAGGTTTTTTTGAGAGTAAAATCTTCAACTTACTCATTTACTGAATTTTACTGCAAAAGTACTCGAACACACCTATTAATAGCGCAGTTGATAACTTTTTTAGTGTTATCCATGGTGAATTGGGGTTAGATTTAAAAATTTGTTTATTTACTTTTGTTTACATTCATTATTAAATTAAATTTATACATCATACACAATTTAGTTTCTTTTTTATTCATATAATACGTCTAGAAAATAAATTTATTTTTTAATGAATCATCCATTTACTTTCCATTCTGCAAATAGGGATCAATATCATTCCATTGCCTGGATGCCTCCAAATCATTAACACTCGCCAGCTTTATAAATATTACTATTCGCTTTGTCTAAGTACTTATGTGATTTTGCAAACGCAGCATACTTAGTGTTGCGGGAAACCAACGTTTGAGAAGATACTAAGGCGAATCCCCAACCATCCAACAAATGTCCGCAATGAGCTTTTTTATATTTTCCAAAGGTTCCAATAAATATTTCAAGTTCAAAACATCGGTATAAAAATCCAAATTAATGTGTAATTTTTCTTCAACGGACAAATAATTAACATGAAGCAAACCCATGCGGAACATATTTAAACCCAACAACAAAGTAGCAACAAATTTTACAGGTTCTATAGCAAAGTAAGGTTTTATTCTATAAGCAAAAAGCGTTTTTTATTACAATAAAATGGTTAAGTATAAACTAGTTGTACAAAAGGCGGTAAAATGTGTTTGTATAATATCAACTATAAGGAACTATAGAAAAGTACAATTATGTGATAAAGTTTAGATTAACAGGGCGACTCTAATACTCCTCCTTGATCTAGGACTTGTTACAGGACACCCAGGGCTTCACGGAACTTTTCGAACTTTATTTTATCAAGGGGTTTTGTAAGTACGTCTGCAATCTGTTGATCAGTGCGAACGTATGTTAGTTTGAGATCTCCTTTTGTTAAGGTATCTTGAATAAAATGATGGCGTATATCGATGTGTTTTGCCTTCGGATGAAATCCACCACCTGATTCGATTGATATAGCACTTTGGTTGTAGCAACCTATATTCAAAGGTTATTCATTTTCGTAAGTGTGATCTTATTTCGTTCCGCCATATTGCTTCTTGAACAGTTGACGAGAGCGCAATATATTCGGCTTCACAGGATGATAGTGCAAGGGTTTGTTGCCTCTTTGAGCACCATGATATGGCTCCTCCTTGAGCTATAAAAACATAGCCTGTTGTTGACTTGTGATCTTCAAGACTGGATGCCCAATCTGCATCTGTATAACCAATAACGTTGCATTTGGTAACATCTCTTGTAGAAGTGTAATATAGTTTTAAATTTGATGTTCCACGTAAGTATCGAAATAGATGTTTTACAGCAGACCAGTGACGAAGTCCAGGGTTAGCGTTTTAACGGCTAAGCTTGTTCACTGCGAAACAAATATCTGGTCGTGTACATTGAGCCAAGTACATAAGGCATCCCACTGCTTCCTGATACGGAATATTTTACATGTTATGAATATCTTCAACTGTTGTTGCATAATAACTTTTAGATATTTTCTCACTAGCATTCATTGGCGTAGTAACCGGTTTAGCATTTTCCATTCCAAACCTTTCGAGAATGTTTTTAATGTAAATTTCCTGATCTAGAGCTATGAAATTTTCCCCACGAGTTATACTCAATCCAGGCATATGAGTGGCAGCTCCTAGATCTTTTATATGAAACTTTATTTTGAGAAAGTCTTTTATGTCCTTAAGCCAATTATCATTGCAAAATAACAGGAGATCATCCACATAAACAGTTGTTACCAAAAGTTTTTTTCTTCAAGTTCATAGAATAGGCACGAATCGTATTTTGATTTGTTTAGTCCAAATGACTCAAGAGCATTGTTCAATTCCTGGTTCCAAATTCTACTCGACTGCTTAAGTCTATACAAAGCATTGTTTAGCCGACACACTTTTGATTCGTTGTCCTGCTCCACATAAAGTTCCATGTAGATCTCATCCTTTAGATGACCTTGAAGAAATGCTGTGACGGCGTCCATCTGTTCAATTTTGAGATTTATCTAAACGGCGATTACGAAAAGGTATCGCAGGGAACTATGACGTACGACAGGGGAATATGTCTCCTCATAGTCTACCCCCTTTCGCTGTGAGTAACCTTTTATAACTAATCGCGCCTTGTAACGATCTATGGATCCAGTTATGTCAAGTTTTGTGCGGAATATCCATTTACACTTGATTGCCCTACGGTTTGGTGGCAAGTTTTGAAGTGACCATGTGTGATTCTCCATTAACGATTGGTATTCCTATTCCATTGCCAGCTTCCATTTATCTGAACCCGGGCGGGATAACGCTTCTTGTACGGTTTCTGGATCTTGTTTAAATTACTGAAATAATTTTGCGGCTGTATTTGATTGATTTGAAAATGAATTATAATGATACTTGCCTGATTGGGCCAAAGGTGAACCCGGAGGCGAAAATATGTTGCCAGTCAATATCTGCCCGCTCAATTCCGGACCCAAAACCAGTGCCACCTGCCCAGAATGATAAAACGTGGGGTCAGCTAACTGTAACCCCGGAAAGCTGTTCTTAACAGCCTCTGCCAAACTTTCTCTAGGCGTCCTTATGCCATGCATGCGCTGCACCTTGGCAGTAAGGGATATGTGTTTCGCAGCATCATATATAGAGCGTATGCGTAAGCGACAGTAGCCATCTGGAGCTGGCAGCTTCAGTTTGGCGACAAGCTGATCGCTTATATAGCTGACCGCACAGCATACGTCTATCACCGTTCTCACCGAAACCTCATGACTTCCCGCCTGCAACTTAACCTGCGCCGTGGGGCAAAAGGAAACAACAGCACAGGCTTCGTTAAATTTTTCTGCTTTTTCGGGGGGAGCACAATCTTGGGTTTCGGTGTACCTTTTTCAGCCGGCCTAGAGAAATGTATTAGAGTGTGGTGATCTCCTTGGCATTTGCCACATTTCCGCACGCTGCCACAATCTTTAACTTTATGGTTGCTGGCCAAACATCTTGAGCAATGACCCCAAACCAATAAGTGACGTAGCTTCGTAGGTGCAGTAGCTTTAGGCCGCTCAGCAGCAGGCAGTTTGGATATATCATAGGAGCCACCAGCAGTAACAGCTGGGCTCACCGTAGATTTCACCACCTCCGCCTAGTCGCAGCAGCAGGAGTCGGTGCCAAACCCGCAGAAATGTTGCCAGACAGCACCACAGCCGGAGGGGCTACTTCAATAACCTCCACAGTCTCTTCCAAGAGAGCTTCTTCCATTAACAATGATAATGAGTCCATATTGCTAGGAAAGAGTGGAAGTTAATAAATTTCAAAATTTTATGGGGTCAAGATGACCAGTTTTGTGATTGGTCGCTTCACAATGCCGTTTGCAGTACGTATGTCCGCGACGCGAATATGATCATCAGTCCCGGGATAGGTTTTAATTACTCTGCCTAATTTCCAAGAAGTGGAAGAAAGCTGTTCATGACGAATAACAACCAAATCGTAGACAATTCTTCAAATGTATATCGCAGATTTTGAGCTTCTCTTCGAAAATGTGTTTTAAAACTTTTAACAGCAGCCTCCCATAACCCACCCATGTGAGGGGCACCAGCTGGGATAAAATGCCACGTAAGACCCTGTATGCCAAAAGTAGAACACATTCGTGCTCTACATTCCGATAGAAATGTACGAAAGTCCCTTTCAATATCTCTAGAAGCGCCAACAAAATTTGTTCCATTATCAGAAAATATAGTAAATGGACATCCTCGCTTAGCAATGAAACGATGAAAAGCAGCTAAATCAGTGGTAGCCTCCAAGTGTACTGCTTTCGTAGAAAAACAAACGAAAATACACACATATGACTTCGTTATCCTACAAGCGCGACTAGTAAAACTCTTCATATAAACGGACCAGCGAAGTCTACACCCGTGGTGTTACAGGGTCGGTCTAGAACAGTCCTTTCTGGAGGCAAAGCTGCCATAATTTGAGTGCAAAAGCTTTTCCGATCCAGTATACAACGTTTGCACCGACTCACTACAGTACGTACTAAAACTTTCAAACGGGGATCCCAATATTCAATGCGAATAATTCTCAGCATCAATTGATTTCCGCCATGAATAGAAAGTATATGCACAAATTCTGCTAACAGAATCGTAAAACGACAAGAGTATGGTAGAATGATAGGATGTTTTTCTGTGTAGGACAGAGATAAAGATTTAACTAAACGACCATTCAACCTCATAGCTCCATCCTTATCCAAAAATGGATTGAGCGATTTCAATGAACTTCTAGAAGAAATGGGTTTCTTCAATTTCAAAAATTTATACTCTTCTGCAAAATGAACCTTTTGAGCCAAAATTGCTAAACGTAACTTAACTCTAGACAATTCCTCACTGGTAGCTGCCGTAGAAGTAAACGAATTTTTGCCTCTGTGAGACGGGTGTGTCATATAAAAGAATCGTAACATATAAGCTATTACTCTAAGAGCACGATCCAACTTAGAAACCCTTTCAAGAATATCTTCAAATTCGGTAAAGAAAGATGCATGGGTCTTCACCGTTCGAGCTTCCGTCTCCGTGTCCATGGACGACATGTCATTTAGCTGCCAATTACACCTATTTTTACGAAGCCACGTAGGTCCGTGCCACCAAAGGTCACTTTTCGATAAATCTGAAGGGGAAACTCCTCTGCTAGCTAAATCCGCAGGATTTTCTTCAGATCTGACATGATACCAATTATTATTCTTAACATTCTCCTGAATTCGACGAACTCTATTGGCTACAAAGTGGTCCAATTACTAGGAGTTTTTCTTAACCAACAAAGAACAATGGTAGAATCTGTCCAGCAATACACTTCCCTAAATGGAATATCAATTTCCCTAACAATGGTTTTCAATAGTTCGGAAGCCAGTACGGCACCACAAAGTTCCAATCGAGGAAGAGAAATCGTCTTTATAGGGGCAACTTTAGTTTTACAGGAAAGTAAATAAGTATGAATTCGTCCAAATGACTCAATTCTTATATCCACTACCCCCGCGTATGCTTTCTCTGAGGCATCAGACAAAACATGAAGTTCAGCGGAAGTATTAGGCGCATATTTCACCCATCTCGGTATCTGTATATTGTTCACCTCAGTGTAGAAACTCACGAATTTTTTCCATTCTATATCTGTAGAAGGAAATAATTTATCATCCCACTCAATGTTGTCACGCCAAGTCCTTTGCATAATAATTTTTGCAACAATAATGACAGGACCTAACCAACCAACGGGATCAAACAATTTAGCTATTATGGACAATAATTCCCTCTTTGTATAATCTATTTTATCAGCAATGGGCTCCACTTTAAAGTAAAAGGAATCCAATTGAGCATTCCATTGAATACCCAAAGTCTTAGAGTTGCTGGATTCAACAAATGTTAAAAGCTTCGAATCTACCAAATATTCTGAGGGAAGGCCATCTAAAATTTCCATGGAAGTTGATCCCTAGCCTTCAAAGCAGATGAAATGTCATGAGCACCAGCTAGTACGTCGTCAACATACATAGATTTGCGCAAAATATGAGCGGCAATAGGATACTCATTCTCTGAATCATCTGCCAATTGCAAAAGGGTCCGTATCGCTAGATAGGGAGCACAATTCACACCGAAAGTTACAGTCTGTAACTCATACGCCTTGACCTCCTCCGTCGGAGAACGCCGAAATAATGTCCGTTGATGTGGAGTATGAGCAGAATCAAGTCGAATCTGTCTATACATCTGCGTAATGTCGCAATTAAAGACATATCGAAAGAGCTTCCAACGTAAAATCAAAAGCACCAAGTTCTATTTGCAATGTGGGGCCCACATATAGGCAATCATTCAAGCTACTTCCGTTTGAAGTCTTCTTCGATGCGTTAAACACGACACGCAACTTTGTAGTTTTCCTATCAGGTTTAATAACAGGATGATGAGGAAGATAACACGATGATATATTCTTAGTAAAAGCATTTTCCGAAACAGGCCTCATATAGTCCAAAAGCCTATATTCATCAACGACATCATCATACAATGTTTTAATATCAGGTTTGCGTAGCAGAGAAGATTCGTTTCTCAAGAATTGTGCCATGACATTCTGTTTTGAAAAACCCAAATTGATAGAATGAGGAAATTCAAGCTTAAATGGTAGCGTCACTACATATCGGCTTTCGGAGTTGCGTCGGAGTTAAGATTATCCTGAGGCAAATCTTCTACAGTAGTCGAATACACTTGAATTGGTGTGGTAACAACAGATCCCGTGATAATTCACCCGAATACAGTATTCTGAGCTACTAAAGATTCGAAACCATCCCGTTGAATACCGCCCAAGATCAATTGCGGATATATCTCAGCCCCTAATAGTATATCAACCGGTCTTGATTGGTAAAAATTAGGGTCGGCCAATTGTAAAGTTGCGAACCTATTACGAATACTCGAACTTATACAGAAAGATGGCAATGCACCAGAAATGCTTGGTAATAAAATGGCCTTTGTCTCTAAGACAAGAGTCTGATCTACAAACGAACTAATTCTTAAAGAACAAACTTTTCTAGTCTTAGCAGAAACGGTTTGGTTAATACCGGAAACTTCAACATTCGTCGAATGTATAATTAGTTTCAAGCGATTTTTTAAATTTTCGGACACAAAGGATGTTTCGGAAGCAGGGTCAATAAGAGCTCTGGCTGGATACGTCATACCCTGATGAATAATATTGACCATAGCGGTTCCCAGAAGTACTTTGCGGTTCTGAGTAGCATGAAAAACTTGTCGATTTGCAGACAAGTGTCTAAAAATAGACGGTAGGGACGAATTACTATTATTATTATTATTATTATTTTTTTTTTTTTTTAAAGGGAAGTAAACACTCAGGCAATTAGTATGCCTACCAACCCGTAGGTGTGTTACCTTCTTTGGGAAAGGGATAGTGAGAGAGGACAGATGGTGAAAGAGAGAAAGCTTAATTTTTACAACTCTGATATTACGCGTTGTGTTAGTTTTTAGATCAGTGTTGCAGCGCCTCTGATGTCAAGTAGGCGCATTAAATGTGTTTTAAGCTGTTGTAGCCATTCTATTAATTATTTTACTTCGCCGGCGATTTTGCAACAATACCGACGAAGGAGGGCGCTGTGATGTGCGCTAGCATACACCAGTATCAATTGCTGCCAGAACTGTTCAGTGACCAGTGTGCTATGCCTTCATCACTTAAACAGTCCGACAACAAGAAATACAATCGCATACTAATGCACATCTGAAAAATGCTGGATGTTATGACTTGTCTGAAGCTGGGCTCGAACCCACGTTCTTAGACATTATTTGCTTTGCAGTCAACGCGCTAACTACTTCAGCCAACAGCAATAGCAGGGGGAATCGAAGAACCATCACGCACTGACATATTTAACGCACCTTCAGTACTAGATAACTCACGTTCTCTTATTGCACGTCGTGCAATTAAAGGCACTTTTACAATTTTTGACTTTATGTTCTCGCGACAAACAATTAACACAACAACGATATTTCTTAACTGTTGCAAACCTTTCCAAAATTGAGAGATTCTTAAAACGTTTACAAGACCTCAAGAAATGCCCCAATGTACGGCAAAGGACCCAAGAAGTTAAATTAGAATTCACAACATGAACCTTGGTCTTCTGTACTGAAGGTTTTACTACTGTGGAGTCCCTAAGATCGCGAACACATTCTAGAGTTTGAATCTTTTCTGTCAGAAAGGCGTCAAAATCTTTCCATTTAGATAATTCCGCTTTATCCCTAACACTTTGTTCCCATAAACTAATAGTGGACGTGGGCAACCGTTGAATACATAAGAAAATCAAAATTGGATCCCAACTTTCAGTTGAAACCTTATATATTGCCAATGAAGTCAAACAATTATTGACACCACGCTGCAAAGTTTTTAAACCGTCACTTGTTTCCTTCTCAAATACGGGAAGCTTAAACAAAATCTTCAACTAGTTATTAACAAGCATACGCGGATTCTCATATGCGTCCTTTAAACTTTGCCAAGCTATATCAAAACCTTCATTACTAAGGGGGTATTTTGATACAATTTCTTTTGCTTCACCGGTAGTTTTTCTTAGTAAATGGCAATACCGCTCTATATTACTTAAACGCGAACTATTTATATACAGAGCTGTGAAAAGGTCTCGAAAGGCTGGCCATGAAATATAATCACCTTCAAATGTATTTACATCACACGGAGGTAAAGTCAGATTATGATCAGAATTATTTGAATGACTACCTTTCATCATAGATTCATTCATTTTCGGGACCTTTTCAAAACTTCTAATTTTTTTATTAATGGCCGACAAACAGTTCAAATAAGCTGCGTAAAAAGCGTCATATTTAGTCGTAGTTGTTGCTGCGTCGTTGGGATCTGCCTTTGCATTATTGTCAATATCATCAAGACAGTCCTCATAAGCAACTTTCACTTTATCCCACAATTCTTTTAATTCTTTACGGTGAATATCCAAAGTATATGTAGTATGCAAATCCTCACGTATATCGTTAAACTATGCTTCAAATATAATAACAGCATTTGATACACGAATAAATTTCTTTAAAATTGCAGTTGCCATCGTTTTTCTTTACGATACTAATTTATGTTATTATTATTTTTGTTGCAAAATATTCGTATTAAATATACCGAATATAGGGTAAATTTCTATAAATTTTAAATAAATTTAAAAAAAATTATATATCTTAAAATTTATTCACAAAAATTTACCACAAACACTATCTCGACCAATTTGACCGACTATAGAGTGCAAGTTAAACAAGTATATAAGCAAAGAAAAAGCACAAAAAATTTATGTGTTTATGTATCACAACATAATATATCACAACATCATTTATTTATTCAGGCAACCACAAATAAATTTTATATTTGCAACTTAATTTAATTTTCACTTTGGAAATTCACCGGTAATAATAAAATTTCTTTAGTAATTATTAAATTAATTTTAATAAATCCGTCCGTCCACGTAAACAATACTCACGATTGATTTATTTAGCACGATGAAAAATAAATCAAAGCAAACGTCACATTTTTTAAAGATAGTTGAAAACCAGATGGCGTTCAACACAAATATGTCTGCTTGTAATTTTATTACAAAGCGATCAATCACATATGAAAACAACAACAATTGTAATTGTTTCCCTCTTTATCTTTACACTATAAATATATTCTTATATATTTTATTTTTTCACTCTGAAATAATATTAAAAAATGTTTTACGCACCTTTTAATTAACCATTGAAAATATATTTGTAAAAATAAAAAAAACGCTGTTATAATCCTCCTTCAGAAGTAGGGGTTGATGGCGATGTTTTTAATGAAAAAAAAAAACAAAATTAGCACCTTCTGCAATTTGTTAGCTTTTCCAAAATCCGGCTCGAAGGACCAAATGTTTGCGTGTAAAGAGGGAGGTATAAATAAAAAGACAATTGTGATTTAGTGTTTTCAAAGTGAATTAAATATTTCTTTACTACCTTTTTTTCGATTATGGGAATGTGTATAAAACGATTGGAATGTGCCACTTTATCAAAGGCTCACAAACAAGTAAGTGTTTTTACATAAGAAAAACAACAAAGAACCGAACAAACGAATAAAAACCAAACCGTTAGGTATTTTTACTAGTCAGAATCCAAGAGAATACTCCGAAAAATCAGGAATGATTTAAGAAAGGAGTAAATTTGAGTCCTGACAAAGTAGTAAATATTAAATGAAAATTAAATAAACAAATTGAACGAAGCAATATAAAATATTAACGATCTGGCTTAAACACATGTTCACATCACTTCACATTAAAAATATTTTTTAATATTAATAAACCAGCTAATTAAAGCATATACATTAGGGTGGTAACTTTTTTGGGACAAAATTTCTTCATCCCACCACGCGATTTAGTATTGATAATAAAAATAATTTTTAGGCTATTTTGGCCAAAAAAATTTCCGCACCAAATGCAATTTTTAAATCTCCTGAAAATTTGTTTTGTTAATTTCCATACACATTATATATGGTACATTTATTGTTTATATATGCTATATATGTATATTAAATATATTTAACAAATTTTTTTTATTTAATAAAAACTAAGTAGGTGAAAAATTTAAATTCAAACGATCGCGAAAAAGTAATACATCATTTCTTATTACTTTTTATGGTATATACGGCTATGCGATGAAGAATTTGATATTCGCGAAAATTGCAAAAAGGTATTACCCTAATATACATATTAATAAACTTTATTAAAGTTTTTAAAATATATTTTTTGTTTATTTTTTTATTACATGAGTAATTGATTAATTTCGATTCTAACACAGAACAAACAGCTTAATAAATAAAAAAAGAGTATAATTAACAAAAAATTAAGATAATTCAGTCTTTAATTATAATTATACATTTGTACACAGAAAAAAGTTTGAACATAAATATTATGATAAAAGTTCATAATCTATCATTCATACATATACATATATTATTAAACTATAAATAAAAAAAATCTAGTTTCATACAGTATGAAATTCTGAAATCTAAATTATTTTTTTTATATAAAGCAAATAGGCAGCAATTTTGAAAACTAAGTTGCTTTGAAAAAATTTTGAACTTTTTGGTAAACATTAGATATTATAATTTTTCGACAGAGCAGCTAAATAAAAAAATAATGTAATTCAGTCTTTAAAATAAAAAAAGTATTGATTTACATATTTTGGTGTAAAAATACCAGCCTTGACCCTTTCTTCGATTTCAGAAGAGTTCTTCTTTCATTAATAATTTGTCCGGTGGCGGAAAAAATGCGTTCGCAAGGAACAGATGTGGCGACGAGACAAAGACGTTTTAGGGCGTAGGTGTATACTGTAGGATATAGCGATTTTCGATCCTTCCACCATGCTAATGGGTCACTTTTCCTGCCTAAATATTCCTCATTCATGTATTTATCCAGCTCTCTAATGGCAGCGGCGGAATTATTGTCCGGTCTTACTGTGTTAGAGAAGTCCCGATCGTAAACGTTCAATATACTTTTAATAGGATCAGCGGGTGGTGTAGGCGTAAAGTTTTCATCATTATCAATAGCGTTTGGCAATCTTATATTGCAGATACGCGTTCTTAAAGTTTGAAGAGCGTGGTTATATGAGGTATCATTTTTGAAACCTTTCCTTTTGAAACGTGGGTCCAGCAACGTACTTTCTGCATATAAATTGTTGCGCTCCAAATTTGAAAAACGGGAATTAAGCTTCACTTGCAGGGTTCTTAAAAAGTTTTTTACTTTTTGATTTTGGGAGCTGTAGCTTATTATAAATCCCACCAAGAGATTAGTCAACACTATCACTTTGGAAAGTGTAACATTTTCTTCGGCTGAAATTTCATTAGTAATTTCATAAAAAGGCTCAAGCACTGGTATAACTTTCTTCTAATGAAATGCTTAAGTCTGGACGAGTGAGAGAGAGTATAGCTATCACGGCATCTTTCATTTGCGTTATCCGATCTAGCATCTCATACGTTGAGTTCCAGCGTGTAACCACATCCTATTTTAGCTTTAATAAAGGTAGATCTATTTGTTTTTGAGTTTCCTGCAAACGTTTTAAGCTATGGGGACTTTTGTGGAAATGTTCCACAATGCGTTTAACTTTTGAAATAACTTCACCTATTTCACCAATTGCTGCTTGCACGATCAAATTTAGCGAATGAGCGAAACATCCGATTCCACGCCAACCACCTTGGCGAATAGCTGCGGTAATATTGGCTGCATTATCGCTGAGTATGGCGGTTATTTTATTTGTTATGTCAAAATCTGCTGCAACCTTTCTGATGTATTCCACCAAATTTTCACTGGTATGCCTTTCATTGTACTCCTCGCAAGCCAGCAAATACGACCGGAGAACAGTCTTGTCATCTATAAAATGCGCTGTTATAGCCAAATAACTCACATTCGTCGGTGAGGTCCAGCCATCAGTTGTGAGGCAAACTGCAGATGATGTCAGTACTTCCCGTTTCACCTTTTCTAATATATCCGCATTTACGCTAGGTAAAAGATTATTGGCCAAAGTTTTTCTTGTGGGTAGGGTATATCCTGGACAGTTAGAAACAGCTTCCACAAATTTTTTCAAACAGGGCTCTTCCACCATGCGCAATGCATGGTGGCCCTTGGCAATCATTTCCAGAGCCAGCTTATCACATTTTTTTACCCTATCTATAGGTGGAGGTCTGCGGAAGAACTGAGAAATGCCTGGCTGCTGACGTGCTTGTTGAAGATGAGATATGCTAGTTGATGGTTGATCGCTATTTTCAACATTGCATTCAAAAATAGCGATAACTGTTGTAGCAGTTTGCCTTTCCAAAACAATGGCAGTTGCTGGGTGTTTACGGTTGAGGTGCCGCTTCAAAATGCGGTGTGAACCACCAACAATGCTGATTGTCTTGCAATAGTTACATTTTGCTCGCATTTCCCCTTCATAATCGAAATGCAACCACATTTCGCTGTGTCTTTTTTTGTTAACCGACATTGTAATTAATTTTTATATTTCAAAAATTAGCTCTAAGCGATACTGAGTTCATATATTTAAAATTTAACAGTTTCTTAAGTGATGCCACAAGAAATATAAAAAAGTGCTACCGTACAATAGAGTACATACCAAATTTTCCTCTGCTGCCATGAAGGATGCTGCTTAGGTCTCATGAGATTAAAAAGAAATACAACAATACTTTAAAAATACATATTATTAAAATCGAGGAACCCTAAAAATAGTTTAAAGTCCAATTTTGATTATACGACGGAAATTTTGCTTTAGCGGTAAATACATTACACAATGTTATATCATATTCAATAAAGGCCATGATTCACTATCCTACACGATCGCACAATTCATTCACAGGAAACAATATTGGAATTGCTTTTATAACGCCATTTACAGCATCCTAAAAACAAAACTTTGTTTTCGTGAGTCTTTATGAACTCACTATATCACACAAGCATATCATTAAATAATTCAAATATTAAAATTGTTCCGCGGTTTTCGTTGATAAGGGCGTATGTAGTACGTATTTTCTACATATATATATAAGTCATTATCAAAGAAAACCAGAACATTTTGAAATGAAGATACAGTATAATTACACAACAGTTTCATTCAGGCATGTTCTGAAAATCACATTTTTGAAATCACATGTGATTTTAAAAGTAATAATGGTGATGCGGATATTTTTTTACACTTTTTTTAATTTTTCTATTGGACAAAGCATCAAATATCATTTCTGAAAGAAATTTATTGTGTATGATTTGGAAAACGTCTCCAGGGCCATTATTACTTTTGAAATCACATGTGATTTGAAAAATATGATTTTCAGAACATGCCTGATTATTTAAAAATACCCCAAGAAAATTAATTTTGTCCAAGAAGTGGGCAACACTAATCTCTATACAAAAAATCAACCTTGTTCTAAGTGTACAGAATATGTGAACGAAATAATTGTAGCAAACAGTTTTGATGAGTCAACAATTTGCTCGCACGTCCGTCAAGCATCATACATAAAAAATAATATAAAAGTGGTATTGACTTTTCATATTGATTTTGACATTTCTCAGAACAACTTAATGATTCTTAAAGACGGTTTGCAATGCGTAACGAGGAACTATAAAAAAGGAACGTTTGGATCGGTCCGAATCGTTCAATGGAACTAGGTCGTTCCGGAACGACACAACTCTAATGCAAACGATTTATTTCGCGATATTGGACTACAATTTATCTTAAATAATCCATTAATATGGGAACCAGTACAAATAATCTTCTCATTAGAATTTATAACCTCTACACCACTATCCTCAAAACCAACTGTATGACTTCTTTTAACGATTTGACTTACCGACAACAAATTAGTTGATAGTTCAGGTACGTATTGAACACTATTTATTTCAATTAATTAATCATTGCAGTCTGGTCGAAATGCGGTGTTTCCAATTGCTTTGCATTATGCCCTTATTGGCAGTCGCTACTGTACCACCCTCTTCGTGTATATTGTTCAGCAAATTTGAGTTTAATGTCATGTGTGATGTAGCACCCGAATCAAAATACCAGTCACAAGTATTTGTGATTCCTAATGTCGATAACGCAACGGCTGAAAATGCATCATACCTCTTTTCTTTATGGTTTTCCGTTTGTTGTGTTGTAAAAACAATACTTCGCAATGTGACCGAAATGGTGACATTTTCTACACTTTGGGCCTTTCTTGTTTGTTTTTGGCGGCATTTGACGATTGGTTGTATGAAAAGCAGAATTTTCGCATGCATTAATTTTATTTTAATGCTGTCACCACTAATGCTAATTCCAGAATTTTCAAGTGCCATTATCATTGGACGATAGCTTTCCGGCAGTCCGGCCAACAAAAGTGATCCAACCCACTCTTCACTAATTGTGAAACCAATACAATTCAATGCTTGAGCTGTTAAACCACTGTCCTCGTAGGCATTTGCTAAGATTATGCCATAACTCTTTAGCTGTTTTAGCGTTCTGTATATGGACGTAACACAGCGGGTCTATAATAAGTGTTAATTTTTTTCTGGCTCTTTTAGTGGCGTTTTCGGGTTTCCCGTAGCATCGATCTCATAATCGATGGTGGTGGTCCAAAGATTGTCCAAATCCAGATAAGCCTGCGCAGCAATCTTCCAGGTCGGGTAGTTTTCTCTACCAAGGAGCCTGTCGATAGTCAAACCACTTGTACTGCTCTCCGGCTTCGACATATTCACAAACAAATTTTTATATACTTCCTTCTTTTTTATTTAAATATAATTTACATATGTTCCTGGGCCCATAACCTATAGTAAAGTAAGGTTTTATTCTATAAGCAAAAAGCGTTTTTATTACAATAAAAAGGTTAAGTATAAACTAGTTGTACAAAAGGCGGTAAAATGTGTTTGTATAATATCAACTATAAGGAACTATAGAAAAGTACAATTATGTGATAAAGTGTAGATTAACAGGGCGACTATAATAGGTTCAGTGCAATAATGGAAGTCGACAAGATTAATTGTTACCAAATGGTAGCCTAGCTTTTCTAATTTTTCATATATTTTCGATATAGAAACATGATGTGTACACAGTTCCACTTGTCCGGGGCAATCGAAAAAAGTAACTACATGTATTAGAATGTTTGCGCACATACCTCCACCTAAAAACTATTTCTCCTGAAAATTATGAAAAAGGCACATACACTTACGTAACCTCTCGAAAGCAAAGTGGTCAATGAAATTGTAATGTGCACTAACAGCTGTGGAAATTTTTTGGGTGGGTGGTAAGGAAATCACCGATTGACAACGATGTTGAACGGTATTACATTGCAGGAGCCAACAATTTACTAGCGGATGTTTGAAATATTTCCAAACTGATTTCTTCAACAATAATAATATTTGTTAGTTATTATTTGAAAAGATTTCAAAAAAAAAATTTAAAAACAAAACTTTTTAAAATAATATACATAGATAAAATCAGCCGTTAAGCAGCTCTGGGCTGAAGAACAGCTCTCGCGTCATCGTAATTATTTCTTAAGTGCGGTCAGGCTTGCGTATGTTGTTTGGCCTTCGAGAGTTTTTCATCTCGCTCGCACTGGTTGACTGATTTGCCGCGGATAACCGTATAGTCTTGCGGTTCTTTTGTGGAATTTCGTTAACAACCACGTTGCTACTTCCTATGTGAAGGCATAGGTCGGGTATAGTCAGTCCCAAAAACATTTTTAAAATACTGTTAATAACATCATGGACATATGGTCTAGTTACCGGTGCCATTTTCGTGCAACTATATTCTGCAAATTTACTTTGCAGAATATATACCAATAAATAAATAAATAAATTTTTAATATTTTATTTTTTCGCCTCAGTCAAATTGTTTTTGACAATGTACTATGTTATTACAAAAACAAAATGCTTGTGGTTTTTGTAGTGTTGTACTTCTTGTACAGGGTACAATTATCACAGGTAATAGTGATTCTACAACAAATTACAACACCAGAAATTCGATCGGGCCGTCTTCGTTAACACTGATATGAATGATATGAATACCAACAAATTTTTAATTTCTGGTATGAAATTAGAAGATCTGAGAGTACGATTTGGTAATTCTTTGTGCATTAATGATCATCGAAATACATTTATTTTTGAATAATCTGCTGCTGGATTATTAAAATCACCTTATGGTTGGCCAAATTACGGGGGATGGGTTTGAGTTAATGGTCAATCTATAAGGTGATGATAATTATAATTACTCCACGCAATTATAATTATGGGTTAGGGAAAAGAAGATAATTGGGGGTTAGTACTGCAATCCTTTTCGATTTAAGGAGAAGTAGAGTTATGGGCGCTTACCTCGGGTTTCCAGTTAAATAAAAAAAGGGAGGAAAATTACCAACTTAATTCTTATTTTATTGAATATGCAAGTAATGTTGCGAAAAATGACGGTAGGTCTGTGTTTGATGAAGGTTCACGAATAATTAAAAATTTACTGAACATTATTACATTTTAAGCATTCGGGTTTCAGAAAGCGCGGTTTAATTTCAATTGACAATTCCAACATTTTCCAGGATTTAAGTGCTATCAACTATTAGATAATTTTTTACGATATTACATTCAGCGATTATATGCAATTGGTTTATGTATAAAATTTTTTAACTTCAATTCAATGGTAATGTTATAATTTAATAATAAAATTTGTTAACTTCAATTCAATGGTAATATTATAATTTAATAATAATTCTACAATGTTCAATCAGTTATTGTCCAAACAAGTTTGGACATGGTCCCGGCCTTGCCTTCAGGCAATATGTGCCTTCTCAGATGCGCACAACACATTGGCTATCGACCTAATAGCTTCCACTAGTATTTTAGTATCTGGAGCTGTTGATGGGGTGCTTTGATGTTGGTTTGCTGAGGTGGCTGGCGCTGGAGGTCGTACAGTTGATTTTGTTGTTGATGAAGCTTGTCCTTTCGATGGACGCTTACGTTGGCGTAAGTCTTGGGTGGTAATTCCTCGTGCGCGATTGACACGTGTAGGTTTTGGGTGTAGTAGGGTGTGGTGAAACTTGTCACACCGCTTACATGTGTCCATGGACGTACAGCCTCGTAAGTCATGGCTTCGTGCAAGACAATTCACGCAATAGCGGTACTTGTCGACTACTTCTTCTCTCTTTTCCTGGTTCATTTTCAGGAATTTGCCACAGAAGCGCAGCGCATGAATCTTCCCACAAAGAGCGCACTTGTAAATATCGGATTTCCTTTTGTTATGACGACTGTGGTGTGGTTTGACACTTTTGCTGGGGTGAGCTGAAGCACGGTGGTTGTTTCTAGATAAAAAGACACAGATATGGTGGTTAATATGAGTGGTATTTAGTTAGTTGGGGTAGTTAGCTGAAAATGAGATGGATATTATGTATTGTATGGTATCATTTTAGACTTAATGGGATGGAGTGACTAATGTTTGATCAGTAGGATGGACGTTGGTCGCGCACGGTTCATCGTTTAAAAGAGGTAGGTAACATAATTTAACGATTGGGCGGGTAATAATGCCGGTGGAGATGCGCACGTCAGCAGTACGTACGTTCTCATCCGACCCAGGAAAGGTTTTTTCAATTCGTCCTAACCTCCACTCGTGGGGTGGTTGTAAATCATCCATTACAACTACAAGGTCCCCAACCTGAACATTTGGCGCTGAATTCTTCCATTTGTAGCGTTTGTGCAGGGTTGTGAGATAGTCCTGCTTCCATCTGATTGAGAACTGATGATGGAGAGCTTTAAGCTTTTCCCATCTGTTGATGAGGGACATATTATTTAGGGTTTGCTCTGGAAAAGCCAGTAAGGGAGCCCCTCGCAGAAAGTGACCCGGGGTCAGTGCGGTTAGGTCTGCTGGATCTTCTGATAGAGCTGAGATAGGCCGTGAGTTAAGTACGCCTTCAATTCGAGCCAAAATGGTAGAGAACTCTTCAAAAGTGAACCTTTGCGCACCGGCGATTCTTTTAAAGTGAAATTTAAAACTCTTTACGGCGGCTTCCCATAAGCCGCCCATATGAGGGGCATGTGGCGGAATACATTTCCATTCAAACCCGTGTGCAATATATTTTTGGGCTATGTCGTGGGCGCTGTTCTCAATACAAGCAACGAATTCACGTTCAAAAGCTCTGCGGGAACCTAAGAAATTCCTCCCATTGTCTGTTACCACCCGTTGGGGGAGGCCCCGCCTCCCAATGAATCGGGAAAATGCGGCTTCGAATGCAGCCGACGACAGGTCTGAGCACGGTTCTAAGTGTATAGCTTTTGTGCTAAAACAAACGAATACGCTGACGTATCCTTTGACGTAGGGAGATTTTCTCAAGGATGATGTTTTGAGTTCAAACGGGCCAGCAAAATCTATACCTGTTATTTGAAAGGGTAATGATAAGTTGCACCTTTCAGGTGGTAATGGGGCCATGATCTGATGACCAGGTTGCTGTTTGTATATTATACAAGTTTTGCAGTGGCGTATTATGTTCTTCACTCGGGGCTTGAGTCTGGATATGTGAAATTCCGTTTGAACCATTCTGCACATTAAGCTACAATCTGCGTGATAAAGGAATTTATGAAGATGATTAAGGTACAGTTGACAGAACCTTGAATTTCCTGGAAGTATAATTGGGTGCCGCTCATTGTAAGGGAGCGATGATTTAGTTAATCTGCCATTCACACGTAAAACTGAGTGGACATCAATAAACGGATTAAGAGGGTTTAATGGACTTTTCTTCGACAACGGTTGGAATTTTGACAGAGATCTATACTCTTCTGGCCAAAATGATATTTGAGCAAGTGTAATGAGTCTTGACTTCACAAGCTCCATTTCCTTTTGCTGTAAGCTGCCTTGAGTATTGAGATAAATACTTGGCCTCGTTTTTCGTGATAATTTGCGGAAGAATCTGAACATATAGCAAATGACCCGTAGGCATCTACTATATGATGAGAAATTATGTAACAAGTCAGTTTCTTCCACGTGAGTGTGTAGAGATGTGAATGTGTTTTCTGTTGGGAATTCAGCATGCTTTAAAGGGGTTTGTTTCGGCCATTCTGATGGGGGTTTTGTTAACCACGATGGTCCATTCCACCAAAGAGGGTTCTGCGCCAGATCTTGTGGTCTGCAGCCACGCGTTCCCAAATCAGCGGGGTTGTCATGCGTTGGGACGTGTCTCCATGTTGCATTGTGTACTAAACTATGAATTTGAGAAATGCGATTTGCTACATAGGTCTCCCACGTTGACGGTGGCTTCGAGAGCCAACCTAACGTTATGGTTGAATCTGACCACAGATTTATTTCATGTATATTAATTCTGAGGGATGAAACAACGTATCTCACTAGATTCGCTAGCAACACTGCACCACTCAATTCCAAGCGAGGAAGAGAAATCGTTTGAATTGGGGCAACTTTAGTTTTTGCTAATAATAAGTTCGTGAACGTGTTAAAATTTTTATTCTGACATCTAATATATATGGTGGCGCAGTATGCAGCTTTAGACGCATCACAAAACCCATGAATTTGAATCGAATCCGAGGGAAAATAATGTAACCAACGGGGAATAGAGATTTGTTCTAACTGTGAGAGGTCTTTAATGAGATCATTCCATTTGTGTAGGGATTCTGGAGAAACGTCTTCATCCCAGCCCAAACCTTCTAGCCATAGTTGTTGCATTAGAATTTTCGCTCTAATAACTATAGGAGCTAGCCACCCAGCGGGGTCAAACAGTTTTGCTACTGATGAAAGAATCTGCCGCTTAGTAACCTTTTTGGCTTGATCTAATGTTGAAAAACTATACGAAAACGAGTCAGTGAGCGCATTCCATTTTATCCCAAGGGTTTTGGTTAAGCTTGTATCGTGGAAGCGAAGAAACTCTGAGTCGTAAAGATCTGCTTTGTCTAAATGGGAAAGTAATTGGGTATTATTTGCGGTGATCTTTTTTAGGGGTAGCCCAGCTGATTTTAGCGCATTTATAAGTTCAGTCTGAGCAGAAATGGTTTCTTTCAATGAATAACCGCCAGATAGAATATCATCGACATACGTTTCGGTGCGCAGAATTGACGCTGCTTTCGGGTATACCTTGTCGGAATCTGATGCCAGCTGAAGAAGTGTTCTAATCGCGAGATAGGGAGCGCAGTTTACTCCAAAGGTTACCGTTTTTAATTGATAATCCTTGATAGGGCCATCTGCTTGGGTCTGGAATAGAATTTTCTGAAAGGGTCTATCAGCTGGGTGCACTTGGATTTGGCGGTACATTTTTTGGATATCGCCACTGAAAACGTATTTATACTTTCTCCAGTTCAGAATTATGGATATTAAGTCATTTTGAAGAGTAGGGCCTGTGTATAGGATGTCATTGAGCGAGAAATTTGACTTTGTTTTACGAGAGGCATTGAAAACTACTCTCACCTTTGTTGTCTTGTGTTCAGGGCGAACTACAGCGTGGTGTGGTAAATAGAATGAGTTATATTTACCTTGAGATATAATTTCACACGATGGGGTTTCTTCCATGTGATCAAGAGATATATATTCATTAAGAACTTCTTTATATTGTTGCTGAAGATTGGGATCTTTGGAAAGGTTTTTTTCCATGCTTGAGCACTGGGCTAAGGCTATAAACCGGGATGAGCCTAAGAATACTTTATCAGGATATTCCTTTTTGAATGGTAGTCGAACAACGTATCTACCATCGTTATTGCGTGTGGTTGTGTCGGTATAGAATTTTTCACAAAATTTTTCTTCAACTGATTTTGGCCGAGTAACAGGAATTTCTTCCTGTTCCCAAAACTTTCGTAAGGTATTATTGAGTTCCTGGGTCTCGGATGGGATAACCGAGGTAGTGAAGGATTGAATTGACTGAGTTTTTATGGGCCCGCTGAGAACCCATCCGAAGATGGTGTTATAAGCGGAAGTTTGACCACAAATATTCTTTCTTATTCCTTCTATATTGAGAAAATGCTCATAATCATTGCCAAGTATGAGATCTATTTGAGAAGACTTGTTAAAGCTAGGATCAGCCAAATCTAAATCTGCTAGCTCGTTGGATATTGGGATTTCAAATGAGATAGCCGGAAGACGTTTGGTTACTTTAGGCAATATTATGGCTTTTACAGGAACTCTGAGATCGTATCTTTTGGCATACAAAACAAACTCTGACTCTTTATTTGCTGATTGTTTTTGCCCGCCTATACCAATAATGTCAAACTGAGACTTTTGATAGGGTAGTTGCAGACGATTTCGTACCTTCTCTGTTAAAAATGTTCGCTGAGATCCGGGATCTATCAAGGCTCTAACGGTAAACAGTTCACCCCTATGCTCTATCTGCATTAGTGCTGTACGCAATAAAATGTCTTCATTGCTAGTAGAGCAATTGGATTGAACCTGCCTTGACGTGCTAGGACGCATATCTGTTGAGTCATTTTTAAAAGGTGAAGTAGCGGTTTGAAATGATTTCTGACTCACATAGTGATTATTCGGGTTTTCTTTGGTTTGTGTTTTTTCCGAGCCTTGGTTAGAGTCGTGAGCTTGTTGCTTCATATGCAAAAGAGTGTGATGCGTTTTTTTGCAATGTACACACGTGTATTTGCTTTTGCAATTCGCTTTTAAGTGAGATAGGGCTAGGCAATTATTACAGACTTTATTCTGAAACACATAATCGATTCTCTGCTGCACTGTGAATGCTCTGAATTTTGGGCAAGCTCTGAGGCTATGGTGCTCATTACATAACTTGCAAGCCGAAGTTAAATTTTCTTGTGAAACATAGGTTTGTACGTTGGATGAGGTTTTACGAGTGAAACTAATTGCTCCTTTTGAGGTTTGAATACTACTAAGCCTCTCTACGGCTTCGTATCTGTCCACGAGAAACTGGGACATTTGTGACCATTTGGGTAACTCGCGGGGGGATGCAAGGGATTGTTCCCAAAGGCCTAAAGTAACTTCTGGAAGTTTTGTAGAAATCAATCGTATAAGTATAGGGTCCCAACTTTCCACTTGAACATCAAGGGATCTAAGGGTAGCCAGGGAATCATTCACGGAGGATTGAATTCTCCTTATTGATTCACTATCTTCAGTTGTGGCTGCTGGGATATCGAAGAGGATTTTAATTTGATTGTCTACTAAAACTCGTTTGTTTTCGTAACGGGTCTTTAGAGCGTTCCATGCGAGATCAAAATTATCGTTAGATAGTGGATATCGTTTTACTATGGCACCGGCCTCGCCTCTCGTTTTATTGCGAAGATGGTAGAGCTTTGTAACCGGAGTGAGTTTAAAGTGATTTATGTACACTGCGGTGAACATATCACGGAATGAGGGCCACTGCTCGTAACTGCCATAGAATATCTCTGTATCGCATGGAGGTAGCTGTATACAATTACTAGAGGTATCCTGTGTGAACGTATGGGCGGAAAGCTGTGTTCGCATCGTAGTGTGTGCCGTTGATTGTAGGTCTGGATTGCTAAAAGAGTTAATCCGAAAACCCTTTAATAAATCATTCAGTTGGGCGTGGCAATGGTAATAGGAGTCCCTGCACATCCCAAATGTTTGTTGTGCATCCTTTCTGACTTCGGGTGTGATCGCAATGTCTGTGCATGACATGAGCTTCCTATACGAGGTATCCACTCCATGCCACCTTGCGTTCAGATCTGTCAATCTTACCTCAAGAATAGATTCTGTTTGATCTTCAACAGGAGTTTCCTGGAATGTTTCACAGAATGCGAGCAAGTGATCGGAGTCGAACTTGAAATATTCCTTTATATTAGAATTGGATTGTGAAGGCGCTTGATTGGAAGTCATGGTTTATTTACTTTACTAACAGGACTGCTGACCAATCGGTGATTCGAATTTCGTAGGGGTGTGAGGTTACGAGTGGTGATATACTGGGTGTCAGTACGATTAAGGTTTAAACCAAGAATGGGTGTTATGAGGGGTTAAATAAGCGGAAGTTAAACGCACACTTATTCTAAATTTTTGAACCGAACTATATGTAGTATGGAATTCGTTATCGAGCCGTCCCACGAATTTTAATTGGACACGGAAATATAAACGGTAAATTCTTCTTTATTTGTAATTTTACGTTAACAAATTTTGAAAAGAATAAAAATTTATGTAATTTTATTTATTCTAATTTTAAATTTCTTTTATTTTCACGCGTATGGTTGAAGTGTTTGTGTATGTTAAGGTTGGAATGATGATCTGTTCTTTGGATTGCTCTGTGTAACTTTTTTATGGGTATAAGGGGTTAATAATTACCAATTATCAATCAGTGTCATTCGGTGAACTAGGGTTGCCTTTAAATATCACTCTTCTAAATGAGCAATAAATTAAATATTTGAGAATTGTTTCTTCTTTAGGGGGTTATAGGCTTTGTTATTTAGGGTTATAGGATAGGGTTAGAACTTAATAATGGATCCGAAAATATTTGAATGCATGAATGAGTTCTTAGAATAGAAAATAACCTGATAATTTCCGGATTAGGACGAGGAATATATTATGGAAGTTATTTATTTACACCTACTTGAATACTAGGAGTATTAATTCTAATTTTTAGTAATAGGAACTGCTTTTATAGAATATGTATTACTATGAGGAAAAATATCTTTTTGAGGAGCAACAGTTATTATTAAGTTATTATCAGTTATCCCTTATTTAGGAATTGATTTAGTACAATGAGTATGAGGAGGATTCGCTGTAGATAATGCAACTTTAACTCGATTCTTCACTTTTCATTTTATTTTACCATTTATTGTATTAGCAACAACATTAATTTGGAGGAGTAATTGCTTTAATTTTATCAATTGCAATTCTATTTATTATACCATTATCATTTAAGAAATTTTCGAGGAATTCAGTTTTATCCTATGAATCAAATTATATTTTGATTAATAACAACAACAGTAATTTTATTAACATGAATTGGAGCACGACCAGTAGAAGAACCATATATATTTAATTGGTCAAATTTTACATGTAATTTATTTTTCTTATTATATATTTAATCCAATAATTATGAAATGATGAGATAATTTAGTAAATTAGTTATTGAGCTTGAACAAGCATAGGGTTTAAAACATAAAATAGAAATTAAATTTTCTATTAACTTTACTAAAAAACTTCCGTTTATAATTTTCCGCGGTAGTTACATTAACTACAGAATTAGAATGGTTTGCTTGGATTAATAGTAATTATGAAATATAATATTTAAATTTTTCATCAATTTATTTCACTCATTTATCCTTTGGTTTACTTAGTATATTTGTTTTGCTTGCCACTGTTTCCTAAGTCAGTGAACCATCATGTGTTTTTGATTATGTAGGTCAGTATGTCAATTTGTTAATTTCCTTTTATCACTATTCTTTAGCTCTTGGGTTTTATTTCTTTGAGTTCTTTGTGTAGTATTCAAAGGAATAAATCGGAAATGTAACAAAGCAATGACTGACCTTTTTACCACCGTTTATTTGGAGCGCACGCACAAGGGAACACAATGACATGAAATAAAGGTTGAGCGAGTTTAGAGAATGAGTATTTTAAAGGCAAGCAAAGGGGAACACAATGAAATGAAGTGAATGGTGGATGAAAGAAGAGAGCCCTTTTCAACTTGATTTTTAGTACAATGCACTGATTTGTGTCTCTCCTTTTTTTTGTATTATTAAGAGCAACCCACAAGGCACACAATGATAAAAAAATGGAAAACACTTACTTGATCAGGAGAGCTGTTGTCAACCTGTGAGGAAAAGAGAATCAATGGTTCTACCGGGGATGAATTTGCAGAATATAGTAGTTGTTGTTGATAGCGAGGTTCGACTGGTTTTTTTTGTTTAGTTTATTAGATTGTTTGCTAATTTTGCACAGCGAAGTAAATTTTTTTTAATATTATTATATTTATATTACTGATGTAGGTTTGTTGTTATTATTTGAAGGTAATTTGTTGTTGTTACTAATTTAATACAAACATTTAAATAAAATTGATACACAAGATATAATAAACCTTCAAACTGAAGCTGTTAGTATTTGTGTTTGAAGAGAAGAAAGAGCACGGAGCAAGAACTTGTTGCGAGAGGTTTGAACTGCCAATTGTTTTAATTGGAACTGTGTAAAGTAATTTTTGTGTTGTTTAAAGCTGGTTTTTTTTTTTGTAATTTTATTTTAAATTTTATGTATTTCACTGTTTATGGTTTATTAAAGATCATTTTAGGTTTGTTGTGAATATTTTGTGTTTTTTGTATGGAGAGTGAGTTAATTTGGTGGATTTTGTTAAATGTTGTAGGAATATTCTTAGCATATACGTAGTATGTATGTATATAAGAATATATTAAATTAAATGATAATTAATCATGATATGTATACAAGTGTGAAAAGGCTTTTTTTGTGTACCAATGTATACTCGTACATACAAACATATATAACGGTTAACGAAACCCGTTGTGACAAACCATATATATATATATATATATATATATATACATATATACATATACATATATACCTGTATGTATGTATGTAAATATATGGCCGTGTGACTGTACTGCCTACTCTTATACATACATACTATGTACTAACCTGAACAACTGAATAGGTATGTATATAATTAAATGCTAGCGGGATTTTTTTTCTTGGGTTTTTTCTTGTTTTACCGTTGAACCCTTTAACTGAGATTTCGCACTTAACCGATAAAATTAATTTATGTGATTCGCACTTTTTTTTTTGTTTATTGGTTTATTTTTGAACACTATACGATTTTAAAGCTTTACGTTAAGCACGCGACGTGGATAGACTGATGCTTTGATTTTTCTTGGTTTTTAACTTTACCTCATAATTTTTGGTGATGGTGAAATACTTCTCTTTAGTTGGTTTGTTTGGTTCAATTCCACTTGTTCTGTAGGAACAATCCGGTTCGAAGGACCATGAATAATCTGCTGCTGGATTATTAAAATCACCTTATGGTTGGCCAAATTACGGGGGATGGGTTTGAGTTAATGGTCAATCTATAAGGTGATGATAATTATAATTACTCCACGCAATTATAATTATGGGTTAGGGAAAAGAAGATAATTGGGGGTTAGTACTGCAATCCTTTTCGATTTAAGGAGAAGTAGAGTTATGGGCGCTTACCTCGGGTTTCCAGTTAAATAAAAAAAGGGAGGAAAATTACCAACTTAATTCTTATTTTATTGAATATGCAAGTAATGTTGCGAAAAATGACGGTAGGTCTGTGTTTGATGAAGGTTCACGAATAATTAAAAATTTACTGAACATTATTACATTTTAAGCATTCGGGTTTCAGAAAGCGCGGTTTAATTTCAATTGACAATTCCAACATTTTCCAGGATTTAAGTGCTATCAACTATTAGATAATTTTTTACGATATTACATTCAGCGATTATATGCAATTGGTTTATGTATAAAATTTTTTAACTTCAATTCAATGGTAATGTTATAATTTAATAATAAAATTTGTTAACTTCAATTCAATGGTAATATTATAATTTAATAATAATTCTACAATGTTCAATCAGTTATTGTCCAAACAAGTTTGGACATGGTCCCGGCCTTGCCTTCAGGCAATATGTGCCTTCTCAGATGCGCACAACACATTGGCTATCGACCTAATAGCTTCCACTAGTATTTTAGTATCTGGAGCTGTTGATGGGGTGCTTTGATGTTGGTTTGCTGAGGTGGCTGGCGCTGGAGGTCGTACAGTTGATTTTGTTGTTGATGAAGCTTGAACGCTTACGTTGGCGTAAGTCTTGGGTGGTAATTCCTCGTGCGCGATTGACACGTGTAGGTTTTGGGTGTAGTAGGGTGTGGTGAAACTTGTCACACCGCTTACATGTGTCCATGGACGTACAGCCTCGTAAGTCATGGCTTCGTGCAAGACAATTCACGCAATAGCGGTACTTGTCGACTACTTCTTCTCTCTTTTCCTGGTTCATTTTCAGGAATTTGCCACAGAAGCGCAGCGCATGAATCTTCCCACAAAGAGCGCACTTGTAAATATCGGATTTCCTTTTGTTATGACGACTGTGGTGTGGTTTGACACTTTTGCTGGGGTGAGCTGAAGCACGGTGGTTGTTTCTAGATAAAAAGACACAGATATGGTGGTTAATATGAGTGGTATTTAGTTAGTTGGGGTAGTTAGCTGAAAATGAGATGGATATTATGTATTGTATGGTATCATTTTAGACTTAATGGGATGGAGTGACTAATGTTTGATCAGTAGGATGGACGTTGGTCGCGCACGGTTCATCGTTTAAAAGAGGTAGGTAACATAATTTAACGATTGGGCGGGTAATAATGCCGGTGGAGATGCGCACGTCAGCAGTACGTACGTTCTCATCCGACCCAGGAAAGGTTTTTTCAATTCGTCCTAACCTCCACTCGTGGGGTGGTTGTAAATCATCCATTACAACTACAAGGTCCCCAACCTGAACATTTGGCGCTGAATTCTTCCATTTGTAGCGTTTGTGCAGGGTTGTGAGATAGTCCTGCTTCCATCTGATTGAGAACTGATGATGGAGAGCTTTAAGCTTTTCCCATCTGTTGATGAGGGACATATTATTTAGGGTTTGCTCTGGAAAAGCCAGTAAGGGAGCCCCTCGCAGAAAGTGACCCGGGGTCAGTGCGGTTAGGTCTGCTGGATCTTCTGATAGAGCTGAGATAGGCCGTGAGTTAAGTACGCCTTCAATTCGAGCCAAAATGGTAGAGAACTCTTCAAAAGTGAACCTTTGCGCACCGGCGATTCTTTTAAAGTGAAATTTAAAACTCTTTACGGCGGCTTCCCATAAGCCGCCCATATGAGGGGCATGTGGCGGAATACATTTCCATTCAAACCCGTGTGCAATATATTTTTGGGCTATGTCGTGGGCGCTGTTCTCAATACAAGCAACGAATTCACGTTCAAGAGCTCTGCGGGAACCTAAGAAATTCCTCCCATTGTCTGTTACCACCCGTTGGGGGACCATGAATAATCTGCTGCTGGATTATTAAAATCACCTTATGGTTGGCCAAATTACGGGGGATGGGTTTGAGTTAATGGTCAATCTATAAGGTGATGATAATTATAATTACTCCACGCAATTATAATTATGGGTTAGGGAAAAGAAGATAATTGGGGGTTAGTACTGCAATCCTTTTCGATTTAAGGAGAAGTAGAGTTATGGGCGCTTACCTCGGGTTTCCAGTTAAATAAAAAAAGGGAGGAAAATTACCAACTTAATTCTTATTTTATTGAATATGCAAGTAATGTTGCGAAAAATGACGGTAGGTCTGTGTTTGATGAAGGTTCACGAATAATTAAAAATTTACTGAACATTATTACATTTTAAGCATTCGGGTTTCAGAAAGCGCGGTTTAATTTCAATTGACAATTCCAACATTTTCCAGGATTTAAGTGCTATCAACTATTAGATAATTTTTTACGATATTACATTCAGCGATTATATGCAATTGGTTTATGTATAAAATTTTTTAACTTCAATTCAATGGTAATGTTATAATTTAATAATAATTCTACAATGTTCAATCAGTTATTGTCCAAACAAGTTTGGACAATTTTATTTTTAAAATTATATACTAGTCTAATAATCCATAAAAAAATAAATTGGAGCACTTTAAAAAAATTTTTGTTTGGTGGACTGTTTCTAGGACTTACCCATTAAGGTTCTCCCTATTTGAGCTAAAAATTTTTTTTTGAAAACTTAAGGAGGCACGTTTTTAAATGGTTCATTTAGATGAGAAAAAAAATCACAAAAAATTTTCAGGAATTTTTATTTACATTTAGGGGGTGCTACCAGACTTGAAAGTTTTGCTATATACACTTTATACAAATACATAGGAAGTACGTGCCAGATTACAGTAATATGCGTGTTTAAAGTGCTTTTGTGACCATTTGCCATAATAAGTTCCTAACTCATCATCTACATTCCCTCAATGAGAGTTGACTTCTTTCTATCAGGGAACCTTTGCCTGTATTTTTATACAACCAGCAACAGAAATTGCTTTTGCTCTTCGTCGTTTGTGAGCAGCTTGTTGTATTCATCCATTAAGGCCACTCCCCGTTCTGCAATGCCATTGACAACTATCATATGCCGAGTGGTGCATTTTGCTGCTTGGTATTCTTCATCTTCTATCCACATCTCAACATCTTTCTCAAGAAACTTTGATGAAATACCTGTGATTTTGAAAAACTGGAGAGTATTGGATGATACAAAGTCCTCTAGTTTTTTCGTCTGTATCACAGCTTTTCTCTTCTTTTTTCTGATTCTGCTGCTTGCTTCAATAAACTCGTATCAATACTTCCCATCTTCCCTCTGCGCCCTTTCTCACGCTGAGCTATCAAAAACTATCTTGTGGGAGGGTAATAATTTCCATTGCATTAGCATGTGCAATGTCGAACAGATCGTCTAATGCTCCTTGCCATGCATTTTCCTTTAACAACAAACCTTCTGAACGCTTGGCTTTGTTCTCCTTATTTTTCTTCAGGCTTTCCCATTCTTTATAGAGGCTCTCAAATTTGGCCACTACATGTCTTACAGGTACTCCAGACTTCGCCCAAACTTCTAAAACATCATTCGCAGTATAATGAAATGCATTCTTAATAGTTTGTTTGCCAATGTTTTTATAATTGAAGAACAGTGACAACACTTCTTTCTTGCATGGCAGCATGGTGTTGCTTAACGTAGGTGACATCTGACCAATAAGCCATATCTCGGTGTGTTTTCTGGTCGCAGGCGTTGTATTAGACATCATTGACAACCAAATAACTGTGCCTAGCTCAGTAACTGTACTTATATTTCACTCTGACAATTCACCTGAAACCTAATATTCCAATGTAAAGATATAAATATTGTTTCTTACCAACAGAGATGTATTAGAATAAAAGAGAGGAAGAGTTGTATATATATATATATATATGTATATAAATCTAAAAATAAGTACTTTTTGAAAGTTAAGTATTAAGTTTGAAAGTTAAATAAGTACTTTCTAAGGTTTATAAGTACTTTGTAAGCACCGTACGAACCCTGGGTATATACTCTATATACTATAAATAAAATAAGCTGTGTTTGCTCACCTTCACTGCACTTAGAAAATCTTTTAAGTCGACCGTTAAGTTCTTTAGTTAAAGCCACACTGGCTCTATTTCTAAATTTCGTAAAACTTCTTAGCAGAGATTTATAGGGTTACGATAGTATAAAACTTGAGAACCAGGTAGCACCCCCTAAATATTATCCGATTTGCATAAAAATTTTACTGAATTTTTTTTTCACATAACAGAATAAAATGGCAGGTGCCCCGTAACAAAATCATAATTTCAAAAATAAGGTGCACATTGAAAAAAATTTATTTCAAAACTAATAAATTGTTTCAGAAAATAATATTTCTCAATTAAACATAATTTTCCTCTTTTATTGCAGAATTTTCTAATTGTATATTAGATTTTTCTCTTTGCATTTATGTATAAATTTTAATATATAAATTCGTGAGCGTGAGTTTTCAACATTGTGACAAACTTTTTTTACACTCACGTGAGCCAAAAATATAAGGTCGTGCGTGAACGTGCATGAGTGAAATTTATTTATCGTGAGCGTGAGTGAAAAGTTACTCACGATCCCATCTCTAGTACAAACGTACAGGATTTATGTCAAAATAAGAGATGGGATCGTGAGTAACTTTTCACTCACGCTCATGAACGCTCACGATAAAAAAATTTCACTTATGTACGCTCACGCATGACCTCATATTTTTGGCTCACGCTCACGTGAGTGGAAAAAACTTAGTCACAATCACGAAAACTCACGCTTTACATTATACATTAAAATTTCTGAATGCAATTAGAAAATTCTGCAATAAAAGAGAAAAAATTATGTTTAACTGAGAAATATATTTTTCTGAAACAATTCCAAAATCGAAAAAATCACGAAACAATCACGCAAAAAATCTACTCATGCACGTTCACTAACGTTAAGTTTTTTATACTCACGCTCATGCACACTCACGTGATTGAAACAAAAAACTGTTCACGATCATTCATGATCACGCATGATTCACGCTAATCAGGTGAGCGGTGCCCATCTCTAATTTATATTAACAATTGAATCTCAATAAAATTTGTTATTAATTAAAAAATTAAAGGAAAAATGTTTTCATCTATTGAAATACACTTTGATAGTGATTCAAGTGAGAGTGAGATTGATAATGTGGAAATTCGTTTATGCCGCAGAAATATCCGGGATGCCTTAAATGTATTGGATCTACCGGAAGACAAAACAAATTCTGTCCCTATTGCTGTTCTCCACTCATCTCAGTTTGGTCGTGTGAGAGTAAACCCAACTTATGCACAACCAAACTCATTTTAGTTATTGCGATACGCAACTGTTTTTAGTTGAGTTTGCTATGGCGTTACCAGGTTAAAATATCATATTTGACAGAAAAGCAAATAAACTGTTGTAAAAATTTAAGAAAATAATATAAAAAAGTGTATTAAGTGTCTTATACTATAAAAAATATATATTTAAATGGATATAAGTGTAGATTTATTTTATGAAGATGAAAGCGAAGACGCTGATATATATGTGCTATGTTTAAGAAGAAGAATTCGGGATGAATCCAATCCTCTTGAACTACCCAGTGCAAAGTAAGTAATAATTATATAGGTACATAAATAATAAATACAATAACACAAGCATTTTTGTCCGCGTGGCAGCTATACCACCGATATTGAAACTGTTTGCTGCCCTAAGACTTTTTGCTGATGGGAGCTACCAGAAGTGCAGTGGCAACGATTTCAATATAGGAGTAGCTCAATCTACAATGTCACTTATTTTAAAGGAAGTATTAACTGTGATAGAGCAAAGCATATGCCCCAAGTTGATCAAAACACAATTCAGTGAAGAAGAAAAAAATGAGTCGAAGATTTTGTTCTTTGCAATAAGTGGTTATCCTGGTGTCTTAGGCTGTATCGACGGTACTCATATCCGATATATACAACATCTTTACCTAAATCGGAAAGGATACTATAGCTTAAATGTTATGATTGTAAGTAAGATTTATTTCATATATACATTATTAATTAAATGCCTTATTTGTAAAAAAAATATTTTATGTTTATTAAAGGTTTATTTGACAACTTTTGTATAGAAAGTTGTCAAATGAGCTTTTAATAAACAAAAATATTTTTTTATACATAAGGCCTCAAATTTTGTTTTATCTTTTATTTACATAGATGTGTGATTACAAAATGAACATTCGATATGTTGACGCTAGACACCCAGGAGCGAATCATGACTCTTTGGTTTTTAACTTAAACGATTTAAATGTTCATTTGTAAATGAACTACCAAGAAAATTCATGTATTTTAGGTAAATATATTTCTAAGCTTTAAATCTTTTATTAGTTTTTATTTATAAGGTGATGCCGGGTACCCACTACGACCGTACTTAATGACACCATTTCGAATGGCAGTTACAACACTTTACACGCCAAAGCTCGGAATATCGTTAAGAGTAAACTTCGGTGCTAGAGGATTGCATTACTCACCCGAGGAAGCAACACAAATAGTAAACGTTTGTTGTGCTTTACATAATATCAGTCAGCATTTCCAAGTGGCATTTGAAAATGAAATATTTATCGACAGCGTAGATACAAGCGTACAATCCGTAATGGCAAATATTGAAGACACAGAAGTCGGCAATAGGATCAGAAATAAGATAATGCGCTCTTTTCAATCTTAATAAAAGTGTTTTATTGATTGCGGTTTGATTTAGAAATGGAAAAAAATATATCTACATAACTACAAATAAAGGCAACAATATTGTTATTCTGTTCACAAGTATTTATTTCACTTCGCCTGTTAACAAAATAGGTTTTAAATTAAATTCACTATGTGTTGAGATACTTATGTAAATATATAAAAGAAAATAGAAAAAAATAACATCACTTTATGTGGCCAAACTTATTATAAAAAAATCATATCTTCATACTCGTATTATTTTTCAACTTTTCAATCTTTAGCTTTTCGCACTCTACCTTGAGGCTATGAAGTTCAGTAGCCTGCTTCATTTCTCTTTCGTATAAATTTATTTTCCTCTGCTTTACTTTTAAGAGCTGCTTGTTCACTTCGTAATTTTTGTAAGTGGGTTTTTCCAATCTCTTTATTGTTTTCAAAAGCTCCGTTTGTGTCTCAGTTTGCTTTCTTAAAATATCGAGATGCTCTTTTTCTAGCATGTTTCGATTCCTTCTCCTGTTCGGAGTGTTTAATGGTAAAACGGTCGGGTGTGGTGCTATTTCAGCAAATCCTGTAGGAGTGTCACTCGGTGTTGGTGCAATATTTTCTACACCAAAATTATTACCAGATGGCGTCACTTGCTCGTTTAAAGATAAGAGCTGCGACACACAATCTTCAAGGCTGTTTAAAGAGATTTCTTCGGCAGGACCACCTTTTGTTGCTTGAGTATTTTTTTTTGTTGTTGTTGGAAAGTTTTCTCTTAACACTTGCTTTGTAATGGATCCAAACCTATGTATATGAAATAAGTATGTATGTAAAATACGTAGAATATCATATCAATACACTTACACGTTGCCATTCTGCCGAAGTTCTAGTCGGTGGTCCCAAGCTATTCAATTCTATGGCAAATCTTTCCCATATACATATCTTTGCATCTATTTTTGGTCATACCGACCCTCGCGAATGGGTAGTCATCTTGTCGCGATGCGAGGGCTTAAGTACCGTGACATTTAGAGTCATGCTGGCGGTAGTGATGTTAGTCACGACCGGTAGGGCCTCCCATGCCAGAAGGGTCTAAATCGAGTACGAACAAAGAACTACCCCTCCCCACTCTATTAGCGCCTGTTTCTCCTAGGTGGAGCGGCTAATGGAGTATCCTAGTCCGCTGGCCTAAAACGGTCATCTTTGGCCCTCTGAGGCCTGTCGGTCCGTGAAAATCCATCAGCGTCTGTCCTCATATTGAGCGGCTGATGGTCTGCGTCTGTCTCCAGTGGAGCGGCAGCAATCCTTTCGCCTGGCAGTAGGCATAAAATGCAAACCCCTCTGTCTTCCAAATGTCAGACAATAACTCACGCCCTACGTATCCGGTAAAGGGCTTCATAATCTCCGCAGAACCAACTACTACAACGTCGGTTTCAGGCTGTAGTAAGTTGTTAGCTACTGAGACCCCGTCTAGCAGAGTGGTTGCGCCAGGCTCTGCTAGTCGGTCTGATACTAGTGCGCAAAAAATCATGACCAAGCCTTCAGGCGGTCGCAAACCAAGCCTGGTACAAGGTTCTTCGAAACCAAGTACCTCTAAGGCTTCTTAGGTCCGGACGGGAGCAAACCCCGTCAAAATCCCTTCCTCGGGCGCAGGTTCAACGGTTAAGACACAGTCTGCCGTTAAACCAGCTTCCCATGTGCCGAATCTTGTGCAAACAGGGCACCCGAAGAACGATTCGATGCCCCCATCAGCACCTCCCTCGGCCTCTACGGCCTCAATTAAAAAACCCCAAAGGCATATATATCCCGCCAAACGGGCCTACACCACTAGGCGCTCCGCCTTTAAAATCGTCAGCCGACTTGGAGCAACAGGTAAGCTCTCTTCAGTGGGCGAAATCCCATATTGAGGATATTGAACGGGTCCAACCCACTGCGACGGAAGGTAATCCTGCACGGAAGCCAACTGAAGCAGCGCCTAAACGGCAAAGATCAGGGGAGGACACCCTTCCTGGGACTAAAAGGCTCAAAAATATGCCTCAACGGCCGTTAACAAGATCGTACAAGGAGGTTGCAAAGGACCATTTGATTTGGGCGATCATTGACCGCAACGCCAGTGACGGCACCATCTCTTCCAAAAACTGGAAACTGGTTGTCGTCGCACTCTCCAAGGCGTACCTCAAGGCTTTCAGGGGTAACCCTGTACCACCACCCGAATGTGATGATGCCGGTTGGTATCAAGGGCACATCAAGTTGATAGCGTATGCAGATGAGCGGTCATCGCTGCTGTATAAAAAAGCCTTGGAGTCCCTGGGGGAAGTATGCCGAGGCGCGAAGATTGAGGCAATACCTCTGGCCGATGTACCGCAAAGGCCCAGATCTGTTGCCAGGATCCCCGCTGAGCCATCCGACCCCAAGGAGATCCTGGAAATCATACAGGTCAGTAACCCAAAGCTACCCACACAAGACTGGAAAATAGTGCGGGTTACTGACGCTGTTGATGAAACCAGGAAGGCCACTGTTATAATTAACAGTGACTCTTTGGCGTCACTTCGGAAGACACAGGGGAAGATATTCTATGGTTTTGGAACTATCTTCCTCCGTGTCTACAAAGGTGATGACATGAGAAGCCTCAAGCTCCGGTGACGAAGGCTATGGCAACTATGGAGGACGATTCCGATTTTCGATCACAGGATTTGTGGGTGACTTCTTTGGCAGGATGGAGGTTGCGGACGATGAGGACATCCTTCTGGAATCGGACGACGACCCAGAGGATGCCAACGTCACAGTCGTCCATAGTGATGAACTGTGCTGAAGGTCACACAAATTAACCTTCATCACTCTAAAGCGGCGACAGCTGCCCTTCTCCTCCGATTAGCTTCAGGCGCGGAGGAGCTTATTTGCATCCAAGAACCATTGTTGTATAAAGACAGGGTTTGCGGACTCAGTTTAGACGGCTATAGTACTTTGTACGCAGCTGAACAAGGTAAGACCAGAGCTTGTGTTATGGTCAAAAACGTCCTCAAAGCTTTTATTCTCTCTGATTTTAGCGACAAGGACACTTGCACTGTCGCGGTGGAAAACAAAACACGGACAGTATGGTTTATGAGCTGCTACATAGCTCACGATCAGGACGATCCTCCAAACGGTTTAACCAGGAAGACGATGGTGTATGCCAATAGGCGCAACATTCCCCTCATAATATGTGCAGACGCTAATGCTCACCATACCATCTGGGGCAGCTCGGATGTCAATCAACGAGGTGAGTTACTTCTAAACTTTATAATAGAAAATGAACTAACAGTAGTTAATAGGGGTAATGAGCCCACCTTTATTGTGACTAACAGAAGGGAAGTTCTTGATATTACGCTTATTAGCGATAGGTTCTCGGATATGATTAGCGATTGGAATGTGTCAAAGGACTGTTCCTTCTCTGACCACATGTACATTGATTTCAATTTTTCTCTTAGAGTTGATTCAGTGAAACCCTACACGAACAGAAGAAAGACCAACTGGTCTGTCTATGCTAGTGTACTCGAAGACAAGCTGCCGCCATGCCAAGATAGCATAGGCAATGTGTCCATGCTTGACTCCGCAGTGGAATCACTAACGAGTATCTTAACCGAGGCAACAGAAAAATCCTGTAAAAGAATCGACAGGAAAGGCAAGGCTAACCCATTTGGTGGAATGCGGAAATTGCTGAAAAACGCAAAGAAAGCAGGAAGCTCTTTAACGAGGCGAAACGTGGAATTGAACAGTTACAAATCCTCAGTGAATGGATTCAAGAATCTTATAAGGAAGGCTAAAAGACGGTCATGGAGGGAATTCTGCAGTGATGTAGAAAACTCCTCGGAGACAAGTCGGCTACGTAAGATCTTATCCTCAAGACCAGTTATTCCATCGTATATACAGAAGTCAGATGGATCCTGGACAACAAATAGTCAGGAGACCCTTGAGGTTCTGATGAATACCCACTTCCCAGGCTGCACTGATGATGTGCCGAGGGAGGTAATTCTCAATGGCGCTCGGAATAACTCTATTATCCCGATAACTCGTCATCGTGTGTAATGGGCTGTTAAAATCTTTCATCCCTTTAAATCCCCAAGTCCGGATGGGATTATCCCAGCGGATCTGCAAAATAACCTAGAGACACTGATGCCATTGCTCTTGGTGATTTTCAGAGCCTGCCTAAGTCTCTCACATGTCCCATTTATGTGGACAACATATAAGATTGTCTTCATCCCCAAGGGGGGGAAAACATCGCACACTAAGGCTAAAGACTTCAGGCCAATTGGTCTATCCTCCTTTCTGCTGAAAACACTGGAGAGGATTATAGACATTCATATCAGATCAAAGCTAGGACATAATTCCTTGTCAATGGCTTAACATGCCTATACGAAAGGAAAGTCCACCGAAAGTGCGCTTCACTTATTGGTGGGTCACATGGAGAGATCCCTACAATACAAGGAATTCGCATTAGTTGCTTTCCTGGATATTGAGGGAGCTTTCAACAATGTTAAACCAGAGTCGGTTATTAATGCGATGAGGCTACTGGAGATCGACCCAGAGATCATCCAATTTGTTAGTAGCATCTTGCACTTTCGACGTATTGAATCTAACCGGGGCGCCGCAAACATTTCCAAAGTGGCTACCAGGGGCACACCGCAAGGAGGTGTACTCTCGCCATTACTTTGGAACCTAAATATAAATTTCCTCCTCAGGGCCATGGAAAAGACGTGCTGCAGAACGATTGCGTATGCGGATGACGTCGCAGTCATGGCTATGGGTAAGGATCCCAGACTACTGTCTGAACTCATGGAATCCGCACTGGATGTCCTCGTAAAATGATGCCGGGGATGTGGTCTGGATGTGAATCCGGCCAAAACGGGACTGGTACTTTTCACTAGGAGATAAAAAATTCCCAAATTTGTTACTCCAAAGCTGAATGGGGTTCCACTGAAACTATCCGATAGTGCCAAATATCTTGGAATAATACTAGATAGTAAATTGAACTGGAATATGAATATCACTTCCAGAACCATTAAGGCAGCAACTGTATTATATTGCTGCAAAATAGCCATTAGCCTAAATTGGGGTATCAACCCGAAAAATGTATACTGGCTATACGAATGTGTCATTAAACCCATTCTATTCTACGGTGCAGTCGTTTGGTGGCCGGCGCTTAGGCGGAAGTGTCATCAAACTAAGTTTGAACGTATAATGAGAATGATGGCAATAACAGTAACAGGTGCCTTTAGAACAACTCCTTCTAAGGCACTGTTCACGATATTGAACTGGCTACCACCAGACACTTTGGCTAAAAAGTTGGCTGCGAACACGGCAGTAAGATTAAAAGCCACCAGAGCATGGAGAGATTACAATATCGGTCATGCCAACATCCTATATAATATAAATTGGAACATGAGCGTTGACTATGTCACACCTGAGCCATTCTTTGATCCTGGCTTCTCTGTAAGCTTTTCGGATAACGCGGTCCACCCTGATGACCTACATACACCCGCGAATGTGATTCAAATTTTCACGGACGGGTCGAAATCACTGAATGGTGTCGGTTCTGGCATTTACTCCGAGCAGCTAAACTGGTGCATTCCTCTAAGGCTGCCGGACCACTGCAGTGTCATTCAGGCTGAAATAACGGCCATCTACACAGCCGCAAAATTCATTCGGTATGGCGAAATATCTGGTAGGGATATTTAGATCATTACCGATAGTAAGGCGGCCATTTGATCCCTGGAGAATGTGTTCATCACATCAAAAATTGTCAAGGAATGCCGGATATCTCTGGACGAGATAGCGAGACATTCAACGGTTACCCCTTAAGTGGGTACCAGGACACAGGGACATACACGGAAACTGTATCGCGGACGCGTTGGCGCGTGCAGGCTCCACTTTAAATCGTAACGATTCAACACATGACACAGTGTTTTCTCTCCCAATGAGTAAACAACTTATTGCACATAAGTTTCACCTTACTGCAATTCAGAAATGGTTAGATGAAACTACCTGTAGGGAAACTAGAAAAATCTGGCCCATAATAGATGAAAAAAGGACTAGGCGAGCACTACAGCTATCCAGACTTCATCTCAGAAACCTAATCGCGGTAATAACTGGACACTGGCCTATTGGGAGGCACGCCCAAAGGTTGGGGCTCAATTACAATGACATATGTAGAAGTTGTGGCGATGAAGAAGAGGAAGAATCGACGGAACATCTTCTCTGTCATTGTCCGGCATTCGATGATCTAAGACTTCAACTTTTCGTTCAAAGAACCCTTGGGGACAAAACTTGTCTCTCTAATATTGATTCAAAAAAGATCCACTCCTTCATGGAATCAACCGGGTGGCTGCGTGAGAATATCAGCAGCCAGATAACATAGGACCCTTGGAAGACGGAACAACATGGTAGCACAACGGGAACTAATTGATGGACCCACGTGAGCTGTGCTTGATCACGGCTGCCAATGGAACCTAACCTAACCTAACCTTGGTCATACCGAATTATGGTTTTCCGCGAGCAATATCTTTTTTTCCATCACCTGTACAAGTCGCTCAAATTGGGCTTTAGTTGTAATTTTCAAAGTTCTGGAAATGTAATTAATGCTAATAAATACAAATATGAACTGCAACAAATCTACTTACGCCTTCTCCATTTTCTTTCTTATTCAAGTTATCTATAACTGCCAAGAACCAAACTACAAAAAAACTGTTGTGTATATACATATAACGTTTTTGTCAACCAAACTCACACAGAGTTGTAAATGACAATACCAAAAAAATATATACACAACTAAAAACTCAACTGTGCTTAAGTTGAGAATAGCAATGCCAACTTATCAACGGCAACCAAATTGTTTAAAAAGTTGTCAACCGCAATAGGGGCATTCTTCTTTTGATAAAAATGCACATAAGTACTTTTTTTGCTTGTCTGTTTTTGACAGTATTGACAATTGAAATTACAATGTAGAAACCGCAAAAAGTGTTACTCTTACGTTTTCGCTCAACAACACTTGACGTTTGTGTTATAAAATCGACAAACTAATTTTCACACTCAATTGGGCAACATTTTTGAGAAACTTGCAATTTAGAAACATGCCATTTGTGTACTTTATTATGCAATAATCGCAAAAAATTACGAAAACAAACTTTAAATTTCATAGTTAACAAAATTGTATGATCAATTATTTTGCAAAAAATACCTGCTAAAACAATTGTAACTTAAGCCATTTAAAAGTACACTTATAACCCACTAAAGTTGAAGGTACCTCTTTTGAAAGACCAAAAAAATGTTATATGTATATTAATGTGAAAACGCGTGCGAATGTAGGGCTCGTCACGAAGGATTTACACATATGGGTGTATGTATGTACATATGTATCATGCGATTTCAAACTTTGTAGTTAAAATTAAATTTGACAATTGAATAATATTGAAAATTCTTAAAGAAAATATAAATTTTCTTTTATTTTGAAGTGGAATTTTAAATATATTGATTAAAATTATTAATTTTCTTGCTTATAAGGAATCTGTGTAAAATATTAATATTAAGTGGGATCTTGTACTTTAATGTTAATAGATAAATAGATTTATGCAGAAATACAATGGTGTCAACATTTTTCTCGTGAAGTCTGTTTCACATCTCTTCAAGTATTCTTCCTGACGTTGAAAAACTCCTTTGCTTGTAGCTGAGCTGGATGGTACACACAGTATTTGTTTAGCCAATTTTCGCAGAATTGAAAACCATGTACCTATTAATAATATGAAAAAATTCCAAAATCACGAAACGATCACGCAAAAAATGTACCCATGCACGCTCACTCACGTTAAGTATTTTTATACTTACGCACGTGATTCGTCATTCGTGAGTTGTATTTCGTGTTAAGAGAAACACTTGTTGTTCAGTTTACTGTTACACTAATAATGAATATAAATTTTATTTTCTTTAAGTAACTTATTAAAGCGCTAACAAATCAAAATTGTACGTAAGTATGTAAGTATGCTTGTTTACTTTTAAAATGTTTACGATAAAAGAATCAAAATGTATGTATGTACATTGTTTAAAATTGTTTAAAATGCTGACAAATCGAAATTGTATATGAGTATGTTTGTTTTACTTTAAAATGTTTACAATAAAAGTATGTTTGCTTAACGTAAGTATGTTTGGTTTACTTTTAAATGTTTACAATGAAAGATCAAATTATTGCAACATTTTATATTGCTAAATTTAACAAGAAAGAGTAAGTATTATTGCAACATTTTATATTGCTAAATTTAATAAGAAACTTATATTAAAATTGTGTTAGTGATACAAATAAAAGTGCAAAATAAGTTTGTTATGTTGTTGTTGTAATTTGCTGGAGTCTTCGGGGTTTTGGTGGGGGTTGATGTGCTAACATAACTCCTCCCCCCTTAGTGTAGAGCGATGGCCATAGCGAATTCGATGGGGGCAGAGCGACATCAGCTGGTTGGAGATAATATCGGACTTTTGGGTTTTTCCATAACAGGATTAAACAAGTGAAAGTTATGATGACGGATATCAATATTGTTGCTGTTAGTATGCCTCCGCTTTGTATTGTATCCTTTCTTAATCGTAAGATATCGTTTTTATTGATGAAGCTGTAGGCTTTTATCTTCTGCAAAGTCAGGGTATCTGTTGTCGATTCAATCTGTATTTTGTTCAGGTTTGGTGGCGCCACAAAAATTGTGTCCCAGTGGACGTGGGGGTTGTCTCTGTAGGTTGTTCCTGCTATAGTGACGGAGCAATTTTCATAGTGGAGGAGTAGAGTGCCTTTTATTGTAAAGTTTTTTCTGCAAGAAGAAGTTATTAATATTTCTTTCACATTAATGATTATTATATAGTTGTCTTCCGGCTGGAAGATAGTTGAGGTGATTCCCACGTCATTTACTGGACATATTGGCCTTTGCCCATCCAATATTCTTCCGATGCATTTTGAGTTACCAGTTTCTTCGAAATCGTTCGACATTTTGCAATAATAAATGTTCTCAATCTTTGGGCAAATCTCTGTGTAGTACTGGAGGTTGTGCGCATTGTAAGTTACATAAGGTTTAGTTTTAATTATTTTTGTTTGATTTAACGGAAGGGGAATGAGATGGTAAAGTAAGCTTGTGTCTTTGGAAAAATTTGGAAGTTTTATGTTGAAAATTAGGTTGCTGTTATTATAATATGCTTGAAGTTCTAGAAGTTCATAAAGGTTTCCGTCTGAAACAAAATCGACATTCTGCGATTTCAAATGGTCCCTTATTTCTTTTAGTTCATCTGGGTTAAGAATAAGTTTTGATATTATACCAAGCTAAGCAAGCATTACGGCTTCAATTATGTCTGAGATGTGGTCTATTAACAAATCTATATTATAATTGAGCTGATTCATATATTGAATTTCTGCCAATGCATCATTTTCCTTCTGAATACTATTAGATGTTTCAGTTGAAAGTTTTCCTAGAAATTTTGTAATTGTTTCTTGTTCGTTATTGATATGCTCCGTTAAATTTTTAAATCTCTCCATCATTTGTATATTTAAGCCTTTCTGATTTTCTGCAATACTAACCGAATTTGATGCAATTTCCTGAAGTTCCTGGATTTGTCCGTTTATAGTTTGTGCGTCGTTTGCGTCCATATTTCCTGTAATATATTTAATTACAGAACCTATGCCGTTAAATAGTGCACGTTTTGGTCGTTTATATGGGTTCAACGTCTGCAGTTTATTTTCAAGTCCTTTGAGTTTTAGTTTACATATTTTAGCGGCATCTTTTAATATGCTATGTTTTCCAAATGATTCTATGGTGTTGAATAATTTTGAAGTTTGTTCATTATAATGTTCTAAGTCTATTATATGTATGAAATTAAAATGGTTTTCGATCGTTCTTGCTTTGCCAACCTTTAGGGCTATCATAGTTTGTTCGTTGTCGAAATTCCGAATTTCCAACATCTGTCCGCAAATTAGGGGTATGCTGTAAATATGGAATATGTGTCGGTTACTTCCTTTTCCTAAGCTTCATTTTCGACTTGTGTAATTTTTTGTCATTAGTAGTTTGAACTGTAATAACATTGTCTTTCGATATTTTATGTTTTGAGAATCGGGGTGTTAGTTTGTTTCTCCTACATTCTTTTCTAAATATTTCCTCATCTACTTCCCTATTTTCTGGGTTTTTCCTAATCTTGTTAAGGTTATTAATATTTTTTATTTTTGCTTTCAAAACTTTTTCTTTGACAGAAGGATATAGTTTTTCTTTGAATTCATTTAACTTGGTCAAAAATTCATGTTTATTGTTATATTTGATTTCTCTTGAGAAATTATATGGTCTTCCAAAGAAAAGTTCGTATGGCGTAAATTTAGTGGATGAATGGATTGTATTATTGTAAGTCATGAATGTCTCATCTAATATCTCTTCGTGATCTACTTCCATTTTCTTCGATTTTCTGGTGCTCATTATGATTCTATAAATTTCTGTTAAAGTCGAGTGAAGTCGTTCCACTGGGGAATTACTGCTTGATTGTTGAAATGATGTAAAGTGAAGCATTATTTCATATTGCTTGCAAAAATCTTTAAAAATATTTGAGGTAAATTCGGTACCTTGATCGCAAACAATTTTCTTAGGTATTCCCAAAAGGTTCATAAATGATTTTAGGGCTTTGAGAACACAAACGCTAGTTCTTGATGGTAGGGTATACCCTGCCGCATATTTAGAAAATTTATCTATGATGGTTAAAATACATTTACTATTTATAGTATATATGTCGATATGTAAAATCTGAAGTGGTTCATCAGGTGTCTCTGTAATTTGAAATTTTAATTTCGGTGGGTGTCTGTCATATTTTAGGGTATTGCAAATTTCACAATTATTCAAAGTTTTATTTATTATAGATTGCATAAAAGGAAAATAATATTGTCTTTTTAAATATTCATAGGTTTCATTAATTCCCCTGTGGTTTCTGTTTTCGTGAGAATTTCGAATTAATTCTACTTGTTTATCAGTGTCAGTAATATCTATTAACACTTTAGTGCAACGGATGATACGGAATTGTTTTCCATTTGAGAAGTATTTGGAATATACTAGTTGAATAGTTCTGAAGGTTAATTCATCTGAAAAAATTGCAGTTAGTTTACCTGAGGGAATGAATTTTTTAAAAATTTGAATTATTGTATCCTGGGAGAATTCTTTTTCCTTTATGGTTCGACGCTGTTTATTTTTGAAAATAGTTTCAACTGTTATATTCGGCCCGTTGTCTGATTTTTCTAATAAAAGTTGTAAATTGAACTCATTTAAAGGTTTTTCAGAGATCGGTATGCCATCATTCAAGTTTTCGTCACAAGAATGTATTGTGGATAATTGGCTTGATGCATTCATATTTACGTCGGCGACATTGCTATTGTCTAATCTAATCCTACTCAAAGCATCCGCATTACTATTCAATTTTCCTTTTTTATATATGATTTCGTAATCATATTCTTCTAATTTTAAACGCCACCTAACTAATTTGGAGTTAGGTTCCTTAAGGCTCATTAGCCACGTAAGTGGCCTGTGGTCTGTAACTATTTTAAACTTTTGACCAAATAAATAGGGGCGGAAATATTTAGTTGCCCACACTATTGCTAGGAGCTCCTTTTCAATAGTGGAGTAATTGATCTCACTTTCGGAAAGGGTTCTACTTGCGTAGCAAATTGGTTTATCGCTACCAATATGTCCCTGAGAGAGGATTGCTCCTAGTGCAATGTTACTTGCATCAGTTGTGAGAAGAAATGGCTTTGAAAAGTCAGGGAACTGCAATATTGGATCATTCATCAGAATGTTCTTGCAGGTTTCAAAAGCTTTTACATATCTGTCATCCAAAGTTATTCTTCTGCCTTTCTTCAAACACTCCGTCATTGGCTTTGTGAGTTTTGCTAGGTCGGGGATAAATTTTCTGTAGTAGCTCAGTAGACCTATAAATGACTTTATTTCACGGTTAGTACGTGGTATTGGGAATTTTTGAATAGCCTCGATTTTTGTTGGATTAGGTTTTATGCCTTCCGTTGTAATTATATGCCCTAAAAAAGCTATTTCTTTTCGGAGAAACTCCGATTTATCAAGTTGGATTTTCAAATTTGAGGATCTCAATTTTAAAAAGACCTTTTCTAAATTTTCAATGTGTTCTTGGAGGGATGTCGAGAATATAATAATATCATCTAAATAAACTAGACAGATTTTTCCTACCAGGTCCCTCAAGACATTATCCATAACCCTCTGGAAAGTTGAAGGCGCATTTTTTAAGCCAAAGGGCATTCTCATGTATTCATAGTGGCCCCCTTCTACAGTAAAGGCCGTTTTTGGAATATGTTGTGGACTCATCTCGATTTGGTGAAAGCCACTAGCTAAATCCAGCGTAGAGAAGTAAAGACACTTGCCTAGTTTATCCAAGATTTCTGAAATATTTGGGAGTGGGTATCTGTCTGAGATAGTTTTATCATTCAACTTTCTGTAATCAATAACAAGTCTCCACTTTGGCTTTCCTGATGCATCTTTTTTCTTTGGAATAATCCATACTGGAGAGCTCCACGGGGAAAAGCTTGGCCTAATAATTCCCTGTTCTAACATATCTGATATTTGTTTTCTCACTTCTTCTTTATGAACAAAAGGATATCGGTATGATTTTGAATGGATAGGAATATCGTCTGTTGTCTGAATTTTGTGTTTTATTTCGTTTGTGAACGTTAAATTTTGTCCCTCTCTATAAAAGATGTCATCATATTTAGTGCATAACTTTAAAAGTTTCTGTTTTTCTTCATTATTGAGATGTTCTGTGCGGATAAGTTCAGGTAAATTTTTAATTCTGTCGTTGATTTGTTTGTGGTTAATGTTGAAGTTATTCAATTCAATGAAGTTTTCTGAGTTATACGCAATTGTCCTAATAGGTTGTTCTAAGAAAATTGTTTGATCACTTCCAGTGGGGTTAACTACTTCTATTATGCTAAACCAATTTTTTGCATTATAGATGCCTGGAGAAATAAGCAGACCGTTATCCAGGGTTATTGCATTTAAAATTATGTCTCCCTCTTTAACATCAACAGGCAGTTTTATGAGTTGTTTTGAATTTTCTGTTATTATATATTTTCCAGAAGAAAAATTTGGTTTCATTTGGAGGGGTATTGTCACACTCTTGGTGCTTAGTATTTTGTTTTCTAAATCGATTTTTGCTCCAATTTTAGTAAGAGAATCTAAACCTAACAGCCCGTCGAAATAACCGTGAAATTTGAAAACTAGGAATGTAAAAGTTCCTGTTCTCTGAATTTCCTTGAAGATAGGCAATGTCACCTTCTCCTCAATATTGTATTTATTTAAAACTGTGGATATGGTTATTGGGCTACATTTTTCGATGTCTAATGGATTTATAAATTTTGGGTCAAGGAAAGAAGAAGAAGCACCAGTGTCTATTAGGAATTTTAATTGTCTGCCAAATGGAGAGTTAATGTTAATATAGGGTAGTACACTACCATGCTTATTACAATCTATATATCCTGTTTGTTGCTTAAGGCTGATTGCCAAAAATCCTGGTTGTCGTCAATATTATAATTTACATATTGGTCCAGATTTGTATGATTAAAGTATGGAGTTTGATCTTCGTTTCGGGGACTCCTAAATTCATTGATATTGTTCATTTCGTTTCTGCCTGTTATCTTACTAAACCGAGTGCTTGGGCTTGTTTTAAATTTATTGGTACCCCTTTCAAATTTTGAAAACCCACTGTTGGTTTCCATTGGTTCTGGTGGTGGCTGTGATTGCCCCCAATTTGCTTGTTGAGAAAAGTTATCAGAATGCTGGTTAGTTTTATAATCAGGGAAATTCCTGTGGGGTGTTTGGTTGTTCCGGAAGAAAAAATTACGATTATAATTGCCTAGGTTTGGCTCAGAATTATTATTATTATTAGTATAGTAAGGTCTTGCAGAATAATTAAAATTTCGTTGGGGTTGATAGTAATTTCCCTGTCTTGGTACGGTATTTGAGTAATTGTGTGAATATCTCTGGTATGGAATATATTGGTTGTTTTGTCTCCATTGAGTATATTTTGGTTTGTTCAAATTGGACCTTATATAGTGAATGTTTTGTTCCCTAATACAGTAGTCCAGAGCTGTTGGCAATGATTCTGGTCTCATTGCTCTAATAGTAGAACCCATAGGTTCTCGTAGACCTGATAGAAATGCATTTAGACACATTTCGGCGAAGAGATCTCTTTTTGCTTTGATTACGTTATCTTCAGATTCATGAATTGATAGGTTATTTGATAAAGCCGATTGAATTTCCATGACTTCACTGTAGAATTTTTCAATTGGTTTGCTGTATTGTTTTAAAGAATGGAGGTCTCTTATTAGGGAAGTTTCTGTCCGTTTGTCCGAGTAGTGTGATATTAAATTTCCCCGGATCTCATCCCAGTTAAGGGATGTACCATACATGTTTAGAACTTCATTGGCTGGGCCATCTATCTTGTTTCTAATAGCCCTTAAAAGAATCAGTCCTTGAGGAGTGTTATCGGCTCCTCTAATGTGGAGAAGTATTTCCTCCACATTACTTATAAATTCGTGGAGTAATCTCGGATTACCTTCGAATTTAGGTAAATCTTTAATTGCGTCCGGAATTCTTAATGAATTAAAAATGTCAATGGACTGTATAGGTGGTTGAGCCACTCTTTCATTTTGATTTCCATTTCCTCCGAGCATTCTAAAATCCAAGCTATTATTTTCGGGTATAGTAGAAAGACTTTTTGATTTAAACAGTTTAGGATAAGGTAAGAATCGATATTTTCCGCTCATTAAATATAAAAACTTCCGATTAAATGCACTTTTCCACTTGATTTTCGGTAAACAATTACACTCAAATTTAAACTGTACCACCTCTTTCCTAATTTTAATCCGTCTGATAATATTTCTTCTATTTAATTCTTTGTGTTTAAACCATTTGTTTTTAATAATTGCTATTTTTATTGCTAATTTTCTCTTTGTATATTTTTATTACACTCTTTCATATATTTATTTCCCCCTTTTTTTTTGTTTTTAATGAATTACTTCGTTTAGTAAAAAGGTATGTACATATATATTGATTTTGTTTGTTTTATTTTTTCTTACTTCAAAATTTTTATTAAAATATTTTATTTTTCCTTAAATTTGTTCTTTTTTTTCAATAATATATATTTTTTACTAGCACACAACACAGTACTTACAGAGCCCCTATGATGATGGTCCCGTACATGGGTGCGGTTCTTTTTCCAGCAATTTAAGGATTAAGATCCTCTCGGTTGATTGTGTTGACCTGGTATCGATATGCCTTCGATACTTGTTCTTCGTACAATGTTCCTTTGTATGTTGAACAGACGGTCGTTGTTGTTTGTGGTTTATCGCTGTTAGCCTAGTGTCGATATAAATTCGGCACTTGTTCCCTATTCAATATTCTCTTGAATGTTGAACAACGGCTGTGGTTACAGGATTTATTTAATTATATATTTTTCACAATTATTCCGATTTGCTGGCCGTCGACTGCGCCAGTTGTATTTCGTGTTAAGAGAAACACTTGTTGTTCAGTTTACTGTTACACTAATAATGAATATAAATTTTATTTTCTTTAAGTAACTTATTAAAGCGCTAACAAATCAAAATTGTACGTAAGTATGTAAGTATGCTTGTTTACTTTTAAAATGTTTACGATAAAAGAATCAAAATGTATGTATGTACATTGTTTAAAATTGTTTAAAATGCTGACAAATCGAAATTGTATATGAGTATGTTTGTTTTACTTTAAAATGTTTACAATAAAAGTATGTTTGCTTAACGTAAGTATGTTTGGTTTACTTTTAAATGTTTACAATGAAAGATCAAATTATTGCAACATTTTATATTGCTAAATTTAACAAGAAAGAGTAAGTATTATTGCAACATTTTATATTGCTAAATTTAATAAGAAACTTATATTAAAATTGTGTTAGTGATACAAATAAAAGTGCAAAATAAGTTTGTTATGTTGTTGTTGTAATTTGCTGGAGTCTTCGGGGTTTTGGTGGGGGTTGATGTGCTAACATAACTCGTGCGTGAGCACGAATGATTCAAAATTCTCAAATTTAATAAGTCAGCTGTGCTATTAGCATTACCTGGTATTCTTGTGCTATGTTGCTGTAATATTTAGTTCACCTGTTATGCATTCTCCTTGGTAGTCATACGATCAAATCAAGATGTATTAAAAATAGGTACTCCAAGGTGTATTTAACCAGGTGTCCACATAAGGAGTTGTTGTACAGTAATACAACAACAAAAATCATATTTTCTTTGTGTAATATACAAGTTACTGTCAAAAACATGGTCACAAAGCATACAGAGGTGATAGAAGGGGAAAACTATATAAGATTATTTTCCGATTCCCTCTATTCGCACAGGCAACGATAAAGAAATTCAAAAAATATTTAGCATTCTTTGTGGTTTTCTTCTCTGTATTAAAGTATTTTACACAAAGTGCTTTGTGGTATTTTATTCTTCCCAACACGGAATGATTGAATTTTGCATATCCCACAAACTAATAATCATATTGGAGCTAAAAACTTGCTATTCACAAAACACAAAGTACACACAAACCACAATTTTTAAAAAATTTTATTACAATTTTTTTTGTTTTGTTTATTTTCCCTTCTTCGCAGCATTAAGTTTATATAGTTGGGTCTTTCTTCATCCACCGGCACTTTAGCTGATTTGGACCATTTGCAAATGTCATTTTTTACATGTCCGTTAGTAGTTAGTGACTTTACTAAATTGCGTTCATTTACTCAAGTTACAGTAAATAAGAACACAAATTGAGAGCATAAAGTGATAGTTCAACAGCTGAGAATTTACAAATTTTTACTGCAGAAATTTCTTGTAGTAAAATTTAGTAATATGGCATTTACACCAAACCGAAATCTAGTTGATTTCAATTGAAATCTCTATCAAAATCTTTACCGTTTACATCGGGTTATTCGTGACATTTTTTAAGATTTCGTATCCATGACAAAAATAGTTGATTGGAATTTAATTTTCCAATGTCAAACTCCATGCGAAAAATGATTTTTAAACTGTTTCTTCGTTTAACATGCATTTTAAAAGAAAGAAAAAATTTCGAAACCATTTACAGCCATTTTCGTCGTTATTTTGTTATTTCTTTGGAGTTGTGAAAATGCTAAGTATATGGTTACTTAGTACTGTACTTGCATTTAAGGTAGTCAATAGCAAAAACAAATAATCACATACTTTTGAATAAATTGAATCAGATACAAATTAGGAAAAACAAATAAAATGAAAATAAACAGATGGAAACGAGTATACAAAATAATTTGTTTATATTTCCTTAAAATATTCGTGTTATAACATATATTGCATCGAGTACCAACAAGAAAAAAAGATGAGTAGTTCAAAGTGTAAATATATTTCAACACTGTATTGATTTTCAATCACCTGTTTCCTTAATCTTACTAATTTTTAAAATTTTTCCGTTCGCGTACTTTTTTGGGCAACAGCTTTTTTAAGAGTAAATTTTCCAGTTTACTTAGTAATTACTCATTCACTACATTTTATTGCAAAAGTACTCGAACGGATCTTATGTTTGTGTACGAGTCGACCCAACTTTCATACCACCAGATTGTTTTGTGGTATTGTGAAACACAAATGTTTTTAGTTGAAATTGTTATGGCGTTACCAACTTAAAATATCGAATTAGACAGAAAACCAGACAGATTCATGTCAAAATTTAAGAAAATATATTACAAGAATCAGTCGCTAAGCGGCCTTTGAAGGTTTTTCGTCTCGCTCGCACTGGTTGACTGATTTGCCACTGATAACCGTATAGTCTTGCGGTTCTTTTGTGAAATTTCGTTGACAACCAAGTTGCTACTTCCTATGTGAAGCCATAGGTCGGGTATAGTCAGTCACAAAAACATTTTTAAAATGCTGTTAATAACATCATGGACATATGGTCTAGTTACCGGCGCCATTTTTGAGCAACCATATTCTGCAAATTTACTTTGTGGAATACATATGTACCAATAAATAAATAAATATTACAAGAAAATTATTATTATTATTAAAATCTTTTATTCATGAATCTTATAAACTAAATAAGGTACAATATTATGAGATTTTACTTACGTACTACAACAATTAAATCTTATAATTGAATAAGGAAACTATTAATAATACTGTCTTGAGGAAAATTTGTCGCAAAAACCTCTTATAAACTTTGAAAATGTTATAATGAAATTTGGCAAAACAATCGCTAGTAAGATTATTTTTAACAATAGAATCTCAGCGACTGTTTAGTAAATTTCTTATTGTTTCAAAATTAGACAGTCTGGATTTTTCATTGAATGACAGCGTCAGATCGTTAGCAAACGCGGTTAACTTTTTATGTTTAAATCTATTGTGCAGTAAGTCAGTGGGGAATCTAGGGGGAATATTATGAATTATTTTTAAATTTTTGTTCTGGATAATCTGAAGCTTTTTTGTATGGGTCTTAGCAGTTTCGTGAAACTATGGTGGACTGCCAGCATGGTACAAAAATATCTTATTTTTGAAGTTGAGCTTAGACCTCCTATTAAGTATGGGGTATAGAGCACGTCCACACTTTATAGCTTTATCACAAATGTAATTCACATGTTGTTTAAATTTAAATTTTTTATCTAAAGTGATACCTAGATATTTAATATCATCTTTGATGGGGATCACGTTTCCCCGACAGTACACAATTTTAGTAGGAAAACGTTTTGGTGATTTATTATGTGGAAATATAATAGCCTGCGTTTTATTATCATTTACTTTTATTTTTCACTCATTAAAATATTTTTGGCTTGTGGTAAGGCTCTCTTGCATTCTCTTGATTATTGCATTTGAAAGATTTCCACTGCATGTAAAAGCACTGTCATCAGCATAAAATGCTGCTTCCTGATTTCTATGCACCTCAACATCAGACGTAAGTATACAAAGAGTAGAGTGTAGGTGAGAAGTTGAGAAGTCCCCGTCAACACACACAACAAATGTACGTTTCTTTAGGAAACTTTGTATAATTTTTTGTAAATATAATGGGAAACCTAATGAATTGAGTTTGTATAACATCCCATTGTGCCAGATGGTATCAAAAGCCTTTCCTATATCGAGAAAAACAATGCCAGTACTCTTGCGATCTCTTATTTTATCTTCGATATAATTTACAACTCGCTTTATTTGGTGTATGGTAGAGTGTTCCTTACGGAATCCAAACTGTTCGTGGTTAATAATATTATTTTGATCTGCAAAATCAACTAATCTTTTATGAATGATTTTTTCAAAGACCTTATCCAGTAAACTTAAAATGCTTATCGGCCTATAGCTGGTGGGTAGTTTGGGATCTTTTCCCTTTTTATGAACCGGTATTACTTTTGATTTTTTGAAAGTACGAGGAAATAGGCTATTAATTAAACAAGGATTGAATATTTTACTTAGAATTTCATAAAAGTAGTCTGGCATAATTTTTAGGATAATACTATTTATGCCATCTAACCCCGGAGCTTTATAATTTTTTAATAGCATAATAAATGACTTAACCTCAGTGGTATTTGTACGTTCAATATTATTACTACCAATAGGAGAATCATTATCGAGACAATTAACAAAATCAGATACACATGTATCCAAAGGCGATTGATTATTGACAGTAATAGTGTGTGCGCTTTCAAAAGCATCTGCTTTTTCTGCACCAGTTTTTAAAACTTCATCATTGCAGTTAAGATCTGAACAAAACGAGTTCTTTCGCTTTAAGGCTTTTGTTAACATCCATCAGTCTGTAACTCATACGCCTTGACCTCCTCCGTCGGAGAACGCCGAAATAATGTCCGTTGATGTGGAGTATGAGCAGAATCAAGTCGAATCTGTCTATACATCTGCGTAATGTCGCAATTAAAGACATACCGAAAGAGCCTCCAACGTAAAATCAAAAGCACCAAGTCTGATTGCAATGTGGGCCACACATATAGGCAATCATTCAAGCTACTTCCGTTTGAAGTCTTATTCGATGCGTTAAATACGACACGCAACTTTGTAGTTTTCCTATCAGGTTTAATAACAGGATGATGAGGAAGATAACACGATGATATATTCTTAGTAAAAGCATTTTCCGAAACAGGCCTCATATAGTCCAAAAGCCTATATTCATCAACGACATCATCATACAATGTTTTAATATCAGGTTTGCGTAGCAGAGAAGATTCGTTTCTCAAGAATTGTGCCATGACATTCTGTTTTGGAAAACCCAAATTGATAGAATGAGGAAATTCAAGCTTAAATGGTAGCGTCACTACATATCGGCTTTCGGAGTTGCGTCGGAGTTAAGATTATCCTGAGGCAAATCTTCTACAGTAGTCGAATACACTTGAATTGGTGTGGTAACAACAGATCCCGTGATAATCCACCCGAATACAGTATTCTGAGCTACTAAAGATTCGAAACCATCCCGTTGAATACCGCCCAAGATCAATTGCGGATATATCTCAGCCCCTAATAGTATATCAACCGGTCTTGATTGGTAAAAATTAGGGTCGGCCAATTGTAAAGTTGCGAACCTATTACGAATACTCGAACTTATACAGAAAGATGGCAATGCACCAGAAATGCTTGGTAATAAAATGGCCTTTGTCTCTAAGACAAGAGTCTGATCCACAAACGAACTAATTCTTAAAGAACAAACTTTTCTAGTCTTAGCAGAAACGGTTTGGTTAATACCGGAAACTTCAACATTCGTCGAATGTATAATTAGTTTCAAGCGATTTTTTAAATTTTCGGACACAAAGGATGTTTCGGAAGCAGGGTCAATAAGAGCTCTGGCTGGATACGTCATACCCTGATGAATAATATTGACCATAGCGGTTCCCAGAAGTACTTTGCGGTTCTGAGTAGCATGAAAAACTTGTCGATTTGCAGACAAGTGTCTAAAAATAGACGGTAGGGACGAATTACTATTATTATTATTATTATTTTTTTTTTTTTTTTTTTAAAGGGAAGTAAACACTCAGGCAATTAGTATGCCTACCAACCCGTAGGTGTGTTACCTTCTTTGGGAAAGGGATAGTGAGAGAGGACAGATGGTGAAAGAGAGAAAGCTTAATTTTTACAACTCTGATATTACGCGTTGTGTTAGTTTTTAGATCAGTGTTGCAGCGCCTCTGATGTCAAGTAGGCGCATTAAATGTGTTTTAAGCTGTTGTAGCCATTCTATTAATTATTTTACTTCGCCGGCGATTTTGCAACAATACCGACGAAGGAGGGCGCTGTGATGTGCGCTAGCATACACCAGTATCAATTGCTGCCAGAACTGTTCAGTGACCAGTGTGCTATGCCTTCATCACTTAAACAGTCCGACAACAACAAATACAATCGCATACTAATGCACATCTGAAAAATGCTGGATGTTATGACTTGTCTGAAGCTGGGCTCGAACCCACGTTCTTAGACATTATTTGCTTTGCAGTCAACGCGCTAACTACTTCAGCCAACAGCAATAGCAGGGGGAATCGAAGAACCATCACGCACTGACATATTTAACGCACCTTCAGTACTAGATAACTCACGTTCTCTTATTGCACGTCGTGCAATTAAAGGCACTTTTACAATTTTTGACTTTATGTTCTCGCGACAAACAATTAACACAACAACGATATTTCTTAACTGTTGCAAACCTTTCCAAAATTGAGAGATTCTTAAAACGTTTACAAGACCTCAAGAAATGCCCCAATGTACGGCAAAGGACCCAAGAAGTTAAATTAGAATTCACAACATGAACCTTGGTCTTCTGTACTGAAGGTTTTACTACTGTGGAGTCCCTAAGATCGCGAACACATTCTAGAGTTTGAATCTTTTCTGTCAGAAAGGCGTCAAAATCTTTCCATTTAGATAATTCCGCTTTATCCCTAACACTTTGTTCCCATAAACTAATAGTGGACGTGGGCAACCGTTGAATACATAAGAAAATCAAAATTGGATCCCAACTTTCAGTTGAAACCTTATATATTGCCAATGAAGTCAAACAATTATTGACACCACGCTGCAAAGTTTTTAAACCGTCACTTGTTTCCTTCTCAAATACGGGAAGCTTAAACAAAATCTTCAACTAGTTATTAACAAGCATACGCGGATTCTCATATGCGTCCTTTAAACTTTGCCAAGCTATATCAAAACCTTCATTACTAAGGGGGTATTTTGATACAATTTCTTTTGCTTCACCGGTAGTTTTTCTTAGTAAATGGCAATACCGCTCTATATTACTTAAACGCGAACTATTTATATACAGAGCTGTGAAAAGGTCTCGAAAGGCTGGCCATGAAATATAATCACCTTCAAATGTATTTACATCACACGGAGGTAAAGTCAGATTATGATCAGAATTATTTGAATGACTACCTTTCATCATAGATTCATTCATTTTCGGGACCTTTTCAAAACTTCTAATTTTTTTATTAATGGCCGACAAACAGTTCAAATAAGCTGCGTAAGAAGCGTCATATTTAGTCGTAGTTGTTGCTGCGTCGTTGGGATCTGCCTTTGCATTATTGTCAATATCATCAAGACAGTCCTCATAAGCAACTTTCACTTTATCCCACAATTCTTTTAATTCTTTACGGTGAATATCCAAAGTATATGTAGTATGCAAATCCTCACGTATATCGTTAAACTATGCTTCAAATATAATAACAGCATTTGATACACGAATAAATTTCTTTAAAATTGCAGTTGCCATCGTTTTTCTTTACGATACTAATTTATGTTATTATTATTTTTGTTGCAAAATATTCGTATTAAATATACCGAATATAGGGTAAATTTCTATAAATTTTAAATAAATTTAAAAAAAATTATATATCTTAAAATTTATTCACAAAAATTTACCACAAACACTATCTCGACCAATTTGACCGACTATAGAGTGCAAGTTAAACAAGTATATAAGCAAAGAAAAAGCACAAAAAATTTATGTGTTTATGTATCACAACATAATATATCACAACATCATTTATTTATTCAGGCAACCACAAATAAATTTTATATTTGCAACTTAATTTAATTTTCACTTTGGAAATTCACCGGTAATAATAAAATTTCTTTAGTAATTATTAAATTAATTTTAATAAATCCGTCCGTCCACGTAAACAACACTCACGATTGATTTATTTAGCACGATGAAAAATAAATCAAAGCAAACGTCACAATTTTTAAAGATAGTTGAAAACCAGATGGCGTTCAACACAAATATGTCTGCTTGTAATTTTATTACAAAGCGATCAATCACATATGAAAACAACAACAATTGTAATTGTTTCCCTCTTTATCTTTACACTATAAATATATTCTTATTTTATTATTATTATTATTTTATTTTTTCACTCTGAAATAATATTAAAAAATGTTTTACGCACCTTTTAATTAACCATTGAAAATATATTTGTAAAAATAAAAAAAACGCTGTTATAATCCTCCTTCAGAAGTAGGGGTTGATGGCGATGTTTTTAATGAAAAAAAAACAAAATTAGCACCTTCTGCAATTTGTTAGCTTTTCCAAAATCCGGCTCGAAGGACCAAATGTTTGCGTGTAAAGAGGGAGGTATAAATAAAAAGACAATTGTGATTTAGTGTTTTCAAAGTGAATTAAATATTTCTTTACTACCTTTTTTTCGATTATGGGAATGTGTATAAAACGATTGGAATGTGTCACTTTATCAAAGGCTCACAAACAAGTAAGTGTTTTTACATAAGAAAAACAACAAAGAACCGAACAAACGAATAAAAACCAAACCGTTAGGTATTTTTACTAGTCAGAATCCAAGAGAATACTCCGAAAAATCAGGAATGATTTAAGAAAGGAGTAAATTTGAGTCCTGACAAAGTAGTAAATATTAAATGAAACGAAGCAAATTGAACGAAGCAATATAAAATATTAACGATCTGGCTTAAACACATGTTCATATCACTTCACATTAAAAATATTTTTTAATATTAATAAACCAGCTAATTAAAGCATATACATTAGGGTGGTAACTTTTTTGGGACAAAATTTCTTCATCCCACCACGCGATTTAGTATTGATAATAAAAATAATTTTTAGGCTATTTTGGCCAAAAAAGTTTCCGCACCAAATGCAATTTTTGAATCTCCTGAAAATTTGTTTTGTTAATTTCCATACACATTATATATGGTACATTTATTGTTTATATATGCTATATATGTATATTAAATATATTTAACAAATTTTTTTTATTTAATAAAAACTAAGTAGGTGAAAAATTTAAATTCAAACGATCGCGAAAAAGTAATACATCATTTCTTATTACTTTTTATGGTCTATACGGCTATGCGATGAAGAATTTGATATTCGCGAAAATTGCAAAAAGGTATTACCCTAAAGTAGATAGGTAATGGTGGCAATAGACAGCCGGCAGCGCAGTCGCGCATGTCTATTGCCACCATTACTTTTGAGCGAGCCAGTGTTGCCATCCTCTAGTTTTTTAATGTGTGTGTGTAGGTTCGTTTGCTTGCCTGTGCTATGTTGGTTGTGTGTGTGCGTGTGTATGTTCGTTTGCTTGCCTGTGATATGTTGGTTGTGTGTGTGTGTGTGTGTAGGTTCGTTTGCTTGCCTGTGCTATGTTCGTTGTGTGTGTGTGTAGGTTCGTTTGCTTGACTGTGCTATGTTGGTCGTGTGTGTGTGTGTGTAGGTTCGTTTGCTTGCCTGTGCTATGTTGGTTGTGTGTGTGCGTGTGTATGTTCTTTTGCTTGCCTGTGCTATGTTTGGGTGTGTGTCGCGGGTGTATGTTCTTTTGCTTGCCTGTGCAAATCTCGTGATGTATGTTTGGGTGTGTGTCGCGGGTGTTTCTGTTGGTATCTAGGCAGTGAATTTTTTGTTGGCAGAGAATGTGTGTATAACTGATTGTTTTAGGTGCGTCGTCATCACTGACGTCATAGCGAGGGTGTGTGTTTATGCTGTTTGGTGTGTTGCTGATGGAATCGCGCATGTCTATTGCCACCATTACTTTTGAGCGAGCCAGTGTTGCCATCCTCTAGTTTTTTTATGTGTGTGTGTAGGTTCGTTTGCTTGCCTGTGCTATGTTGGTTGTGTGTGTGCGTGTGTATGTTCGTTTGCTTGCCTGTGCTATGTTGGTTGTGTGTGTGCGTGTGTATGTTCTTTTGCTTGCCTGTGCTATGTTGGTTGTGTGTGTGTGTGTGTGTAGGTTCGTTTGCTTGCCTGTGCTATGTTGGTTGTGTGTGTGCGTGTGTATGTTCGTTTGCTTGCCTGTGATATGTTGGTTGTGTGTGTGTGTGTGTGTAGGTTCGTTTGCTTGCCTGTGCTATGTTCGTTGTGTGTGTGTGTAGGTTCGTTTGCTTGACTGTGCTATGTTGGTCGTGTGTGTGTGTGTGTAGGTTCGTTTGCTTGCCTGTGCTATGTTGGTTGTGTGTGTGCGTGTGTATGTTCTTTTGCTTGCCTGTGCTATGTTTGGGTGTGTGTCGCGGGTGTATGTTCTTTTGCTTGCCTGTGCAAATCTCGTGATGTATGTTTGGGTGTGTGTCGCGGGTGTTTCTGTTGGTATCTAGGCAGTGAATTTTTTGTTGGCAGAGAATGTGTGTATAACTGATTGTTTTAGGTGCGTCGTCATCACTGACGTCATAGCGAGGGTGTGTGTTTATGCTGTTTGGTGTGTTGCTGATGGAATCGCGCATGTCTATTGCCACCATTACTTTTGAGCGAGCCAGTGTTGCCATCCTCTAGTTTTTTTATGTGTGTGTGTAGGTTCGTTTGCTTGCCTGTGCTATGTTGGTTGTGTGTGTGCGTGTGTATGTTCGTTTGCTTGCCTGTGCTATGTTGGTTGTGTGTGTGCGTGTGTATGTTCTTTTGCTTGCCTGTGCTATGTTGGTTGTGTGTATGTGTGTGTGTAGGTTCGTTTGCTTGCCTGTGCTATGTTGGTTGTGTGTGTGTGTGTGTAGGTTCGTTTGCTTGCCTGTGCGATGTTGGTTGTGTGTGTGTGTGTGTGTAGGTTCGTTTGCTTGCCTGTGCTATGTTGGTCGTGTGTGTGTGTGTGTAGGTTCGTTTGCTTGCCTGTGCTATGTTGGTTGTGTGTGTGCGTGTGTATGTTCTTTTGCTTGCCTGTGCTATGTTTGGGTGTGTGTCGCGGGTGTATGTTCTTTTGCTTGCCTGTGCAAATCTCGTGATGTATGTTTGGGTGTATGTCGCGGGTGTTTCTGTTGGTATCTAGGCAGTGAATTTTTTGTTGGCAGACCATGTGTGTATATCTGATTATTTTAGATGCGTCGTCATCACTGACGTCACAGTATGTTGGTATGGAGGCAGAGATATTTTTTGTTGGCAGAGAATGTGTGTATATCTGATTATTTTAGATGCATCGTCATCACTGACGTCATAGCGAGGGTGTGTGTTTATGCTGTTTGGTGTGTTGCTGATGGAATCGCGCATGTCTATCTTCACCATTACTTTTGAGCGAGCCAGTGTTGCCATCCTATAGTTTTTTATGTGTGTGTGTATGTTCTTTTGCTTGCCTGTGCTATGTTGGTTGTATGTGTGCGTGTGTATGTTCTTTTGCTTGGCTGTGCTATGTTGGTTGTGTGTGTGCGTGTGTATGTTCTTTTCCTTGCCTGTGCTATGTTGGTTGGTCGTGTGTTTATGTTGTTGGGTGTGTTTCTGTTGGTATCTAGGCAGTGAATTTTTTGTTGGCAGAGAATGTGTGTATATCTGATTATTTTAGATGCATCGTCATAACATACGTCATATTATGTTGGTATGTAGGCAGTGAATTTTTAGTTGGCAGAGAATGTGTGTATATCTGATTATTTTAGATGCATCGTCATCACATACGTCATATTATGTTGGTATGTAGGCAGTGAATTTTTAGTTGGCAGAGAATGTGTGTATATCTGATTATTTTAGATGCATCGTCATCACTGACGTCATAGCGGGGGTGTGTGTTTATGTCGTTTGGTGTGTTGCTGATGGAATCGTGGCAGAGAAATATTTTGTTGACAGAGAGTGTGTTTATTACTGATTATTTTAGGTGTGTCGTCATCACTGACGTCACAGTATGTTGGTATACAGGCAGAGATATTTTTTGTTGGCAGAGAATTTGTGTATATCTGGTTATTTAAGTATGTCATCATCACTGACGTCATAGAGTGTGTATGAGAGTGTGTTTGAATGTGTGTGTGTGTGTCTGTGTGTATGTTGTGATCACTTTGGTATCGTTGTATTAATGAGGTTTATTAGATTTTATTTTTTGTTTTTTATATATTTAAGTCTGTTTTTATGTATGTTTTTGATTTTTCTCTATGTTTTCATAATTCTGCTCACTTCGAGATTTATTCCTTATAATTTGGCTATATAGATATATATAGCATATTTTATTTTTTGTTCTTTTTTTATATTTGAGTCTGTTTTCATGTATGTTTTTGATTTTTCTTTGTTTTCATAATTCTGCTGACTTCGAGATTTATTCCTTATAATTTAAGTCTGTTTTATGTACATATGTTTTTGATTTTTCTTTGTGTTTTCATAATTCTGCTGACTTCGAGATTTATTCCTTATAATTTAAGTCTGTTTTATGTACATATGTTTTTGATTTTTCTTTATGTTTTCATAATTCTCTTGACTTCGAGATTTATTCCTTATAATTTGGCTATATAGATATATATAGCATATTTTATTTTTTGTTCTTTTTTTTATATTTGAGTCTGTTTTCATGTATGTTTTTGATTTTTCTTTGTTTTCATAATTCTGCTGACTTCGAGATTTATTCCTTATAATTTGGCTATATAGATATATATAGCATATTTTATTTTTTGTTCTTTTTTTTTTTTATATTTGAGTCTGTTTTCATGTATATTTTTGATTTTTCTTTGTTTTCATAATTCTGCTGACTTCAAGATTTATTCCTTATAGTTTGAGTCTGTTTTATGTACATATGTTTTTGATTTTTCTTTAAGTTTTCATAATTATGCTGACTTCAACATTTATTCATCATAATCTGACTACACAGAAAATTTTGCAGTCTTAAATATTTTTGTTTATTCTATACAGAAATATTTTTTTCTCACATTTGTTGGTGGTCTGTAAATTGTATTTATAAGTTTATATTGCAAAGCTCACAAAAAAAAAAAAAAATAAGTTTATGCGTATGTTTACAAAAATCTGAATTTCACAATTTTGCAATCGGGTTCAAAATTGTTTTTCCAGCACCAGGTCTATCTTGGGATGCTATGCTCAAAACCACTCAGGTTACGTTAGAGCTGTTTACTGATTCCGAAATGTATATGTTCATGCAAAATGGAATAAGAGGTGGACTAGTTCAATGCTCACAAAGATATTCTAAGGCCAACCATAAGTATTTAGAAGATTTTGATGTTACAAAACCATCTGAATATTTAATGTATTTAGATGCGAATAATTTATATGGGTGGGCAATGTCAGAATATCTTCCCTGTGGAGAATTTGAGTGGGTATGTGATCCTGATTTTGATGTGGAAAAAATACCTGATACATCACAATATGGTTACATATTGGAGGTGGATATAGAGTATCCCGACTCAATACATGATCTGCACAATGATTTACCATTTTGTCCTCAAAATAAGACAGTTGGAGGATCTAAATTCAAAAAATTGATTGCAGACTTAGACCCTAAAACAAGTTATACTATACATTATAGAGTTTTAAAACAAGCCCTTTTAAATGGTCTCATTTTAAAACAAATCCGTAGAATCCTTAAATTTAGACAATCCCCTTGGCTTAAAAAATATATTGATTTAAATACATTCCATAGAACAAATGCTAAAAATAACTTTGAAAAAGATTTTTTTAAACTTTTAAACAATGCTGTTTATGGGAAGACAATGGAAAACATTGAAAAACGTAGGGACATTAGAATTACTTCATCATGGGAATCAACAAACAGAAATCATTTGGGTCTCAGAGCATTAATTGCAAAACCAAATTTTATGCATTTGTCGAAATTTTCTGATGATATGTATGCGGTGGAGTTGAAAAAAATGGAACCAGAGTATAATAAACCTATATACGTTGGCTTTACAGTACTAGAGTTATCCAAGTGGAAAATGTATGATTTCCATTATGGTTTCATGAAGCCTAAATTCGGAGATAACATTTCTCTCAACTATATGGATACTGATTCTTTTATTTACTCGATTCAAACTGATGATTTTTACAATGACATCCGTAACGATATTACTTTGAATTTTGACACATCAGAATATCCTATAGATAATCAATTTCATTTACCGCTACTCAATAAGAAGGTTTTAGGACTGATGAAAGATGAAAACAAGGGAGATATAATGACAGAGTTTGTAGGTTTAAGATCAAAAATGTATTCTCTGTCGACTCTTCACTCGGAAGATGTTAAAAAATCAAAGGGGGTTAAAAAGTCTGTAATTAAAAAGTTGACCATTAATGACTACAAGAAATGTTTATTTGAAAGTGAGATCTTGTCAGATGAAATGTTTTTATTCAGATCCAAAGCACACCAGTTGTATACTCAAAAACTATATAAAGTTGTGCTTAGCTCTTCTGATGACAAGAGAAATATTATGGAAGATAATATAAAAACGCGTGCTTGGGGACATTATATAGATAGAATTAATGATTCAATGGATATAGATTAATATGTTTTATTTTTAATATTACCTGTAAGATGACAATGACGATTTAATTTTATCCTATTTTTATTAGTTTCTATTGATTTATTATATTATTTATTATATTATTTATTAATTTATTTATTTAATTTATTTATTAATTTAATTATTGATTTATTTATTTACTATTATTTCATTTGGTGTTCTTACCTATACCCAAATCATTTGTAAATAAAAAGCAAATATTGTATAAAGTTTTTTTCTATATTTTTATTAATCTATAAAATTTAATCTGTATTATTATTAAGATTTTTTAAGAAAAAAAAAAAAAACTAAATAAAAAATAAAAAAATGTTGAATTTTTTTAATATAAAACAGTGAATAAACATGTGTATTTTCTTTATTTTGAAGTCTCTTTTTTAAGTAAAATTGCATTTCTTTTGGCGCAAACACCATAGTTGTGGTAACTACAATAGAAATATTTCGGATGCACAGTTTCCATTTGTTTAAAATTAATGCAGCCAATTTCTTCAATGTTTGTTTGATGAATCATTTCTTCCAACCATTTTTTCTTTTCTTCACCTTTAACATAGATTATAGAATATTTTAAGTTGTCTTTCAAAAATCTGCAAACGCTTTGAAATGATACTGATCCATCGTTCCAGTATAGATGATGATAGTTTTTTGTTAACCAATTTGCTTCTCTCTGCTTTTTTGCCGATAAACATTGGAAATCATATGGAGGTTTTATAATGAAATTGGTGTGTTCATTATTGTTGAAAACAACTGCTACTTCTTTGGCAATAAATTTGTTTGAATTACTTTTGAAACCTTGCAAGTCTATGAAAACCTTGTTATCCTCCATATTACTTAATTTACAAGACTTTTCGAACTTGTCCTTTTATAGGAATATATTCAATTATACGATCATGAATAAGAATACAGTAAGCTGATGTCTTTGATGGAATATTTGTGTCTGTTTCAAATTCAATTTTTATATCAATTGGTCCGTTATTGAGCGACTCGTTTTGATGGCTAACATCTACTACAATAATCGGTGCATTATTTTTAAATTCTTGAGCGGTGAGAAGCGGCTGAGACTCTCTCATGTAGTAGCTCTGTTGAAATCTTAGATACATATCATATAGAATTGCATAACGCTCATTTTTAAATTTAATATTTAGATCATCATATGGGTATGATACTGAATTTAAATGAACTTTTAAATTGGTCAGATCACAATGAACAAACTTATTTTCTTGTTGAAAAGCAATCAACACAAAACGGGGGCGTTCTCTACTTGCGGCTAATTTAACATTCCAAATATGACTTGTTCCTGTATTTAATTGTGGATTTACATGACAATCCCAACTACGGAATGCCATCGGTATAGAAGCAGCATTGCTAATAATTTTAATCATATTCAGCTTACAAAGATCAGATAATTGTACGTGTGGAATTCTCCATGAGATGAGTGATATTGCAAGTTTTGCTTTTTCAGTCGAAACGTTCGAGTGTAGAAGATTTTCATCATTCTTATTACGTAAGAATATCAATTCATGCTTTCCATTTAGTATAACTTTATTATAGTCTTCAGCGAATCCTAAAAGCATCTTAAGTGGTACATAGAAATTAAAGTAGCCATTTACAAGTTTCAAATCATCAATTTTATTCCAACCAGCATTCTGCATTCCTGTGCTTTCCGTTGGTGATAAAGAAACCAAGTTTTTTATGGTGCTTGTGGCTCCTAAATATCTTGTATGATCAATTTCAATGCCATTCAGCTCATAGCGAATTTCATCAAATAGATATGCCACAAAGTTGTTTTTTAATTTGAAATTACCTGTAGATTTGGAGGTTTTCTCATCTACAACAGATCCTTCCACATATATATAACTTTCACCAGGTAAAACATACAAATCTTGATTTTGTATTGAAATGCGTATTTCATCATTATTGTTGTAAGATTGTAGGTATGGCACATATGTATGATAGTCCTTTTTGATTATATTTTCATCAGATAATGGCTTATCCAATACATTTATTATTGAACTCATTTTGTCTTCAGTTTAAAATTAAGAGACTTTAGAAAATTTTTATTTGTTGTTGTCAACGTTTTTTGATGAACTGATCTTTTTAATTGTGGTTTAGGTTGTGATAATGTTTTAGGGTTGTATGTTGTTGCTGTTGTTATATTTTTCGATATACTTGAGTTGTATATCAACATTACTTAGTTGGTCTTAAATGAATTCTTATTGTTATTTCCTCTCCTCGAAAATTAATTAAATCGCCGTACTGATCAACTACTCGTAGCGTTAGTGAACCTACCTCTCTGGAGTTCACAGGTAAATAAATGAGGTTTCTAGGAATCTCAGCTATTTTATAGCCTGGAGGCACATTAATCGGAAACTCGTTTAGTGTATGCGATTTGGAATTGTTCATATATGTATTAACAGTGATACTACTTTCAATTCGTAATAGATTCACCTTGAAAATATTAACTGGAAGATCTGAATAATGATCTTCGTTTGGAGTTAGGATTTTATCGTTGAATCCTAAGAGTTTTCCAATTGTATTTTCCTTATTAAAATATATTGGATCCGTAGAGCTATTAACTTTAACCTGCATTGTGTTATTATTGGCTTCTATATAAATTTTATTTTCTCTACTATATCGTTTGTATTCTTCCTCTATATAATCAACTATGTCATTCAATTCATAAGATCCAATTGGTATTTCAATCACATTTTCACCTATATGAAACAAATTGTTGTAGACATCAACATTTGGAATGCTATTATACGAATGAAAATCAGTTAGAGCACATTCATATGTCTCATTTAACTCAATAGGAGGGAAGTAATTGGCTGATAACTCTGAAGTGTTGGAGCTCAGAGTAAGTGTTATTGACATTATGCCTGCTTGATTGTAAATGAATAAAGTTTAACACACAATATGGTTTATAAAAAGCGTTTTTATTTTAATTTAATATTTTTTGTTTTGAATTTACATTATAATTTTTAATAGTAAATGCAATAATTCTTAATACAATAATTATAAATATTTTGTTTCAACTATAATATTTCATCTTTACTTATCCAAGAATTGTGTTCATTAGTAAATCCTAACCACTTAACATACGCTTTATCTCCTTTAGTTTTAATAATCTTTTCAACTAGATATGTATTTGGAAATCTAGTTTTTGAGAGTTCTTCACCGTAAAATCCACCTTGAATGAGATTACCGCGATAATCCTCTAATATGTATGTTGCATGATATGTATTTTGAATTGTTTTAATAGTGAAAATTTCTGTTGTCCAATTTGGAGTATAACCTTTTTCAAATGTATGTTTGTATTTGCTTAAGCGCACATGATCTCCAACATTAAATTTCGAGATTTTATACATCTTCAAATGACTGTATACTGTATTTAATAATTTTTTCTCATTTGTTGAGTTGACTTTAATTGGAGGCATTTTGATGGTACGATGAGCTTTACTGTTGTATGCTTTTAATAGATCTTTGTAGATATCCAACCAGTTATACGAACCATTAAAACTAAATTCTTTCCACATCATCCCTTTTAATGTTCTATTAAATCGTTCTACTATTGATGCTTTCATTGTGCTATACGTTGAATAGTGATTAATTTTGTGCTTATCCATCAATTTCGCAAAGTTTTTATTAAAAAATTCTTTACCATCGTCTGTTTGTAGGTTTTTTGGTACTCGTCCCAGTTGAAAAATATCTACCATTGCTTGTGTTGTTTCAAGTGCAGTTTTTGTTTTCAGCGGTACTGCCCATGCATATTTTGAGAATGTATCAATTATGGTTAACAAAAATCTATAATTTTTATTGTCTATAGAGTAATTCCTCATTTCAACTAAATCAGCTTGCCAGAGATCATCTATTCCTTTCATCACAACTCTAAGACGTGCAAAAGATTTTCGAGCTTGTTTATGGAGTTCGTTAACTAGATTTCTTTTTGAAGACATGTTTATAGTTTTAAGAATTGATTTGGATACGTTGTAATCTGCTTGATGAACTTTTACTTATTGATGCGAACATGTAATTTTCCCATCTATAAATCTTTTCATTTAACTTTTCTTTTGTAGACTCTCAACAAATCTTTGTAGATAACCATCTTCCACAAATGTATTGATTTTGGAAATGCTTTCTTCAATTTTCTTATTCTTTTCCAACTGTAATGTTGTTGCTTGTTGTAGCATTTCGAGTTGAATTCTAAAAGTATCATACATTTTGTTGTTATTTTCCTTAAAGTATTTTAATAGCTTGTATTCCATTTCTTCGATTTGAGTTTGCAGAAACAATTTATTGATAACATCGTTTTCCTCCACAGCTTTTGCCACATTTTTGATTCTTTTGTTTTGGACATCGATGTTGTTGTTCGTATCCATAAAGAACCCCAACAGTCTAGGGGCATTTTTCAGTGAAATTATATCGCTTGTACCGTTTAGATAGTGTCCAAACTTATCAACAGACATACTTTATATAGATTATTGTATTATATTAGCTTCGCGTAGTTCTTCAATAATTGATACAATCTCGTTATTATGATTAGTATGACCAGCAGCTTGTGATGCTATCAATAGACGAAGTCGATCTACCAACTCATTTGGATCGTCCCAGTATATATAGTTTGGTTTATGGGGGTTAAATTGCATCAATCCACCACCTTTATAATTAGATGATGTCTTATTTGCTATTGCTTTTGATACAGACTGTTGGTTTTGCTCTTTAAACATCTTTTTAATAATATGTTTATATTTATATGCTTTCGTTCCCTTGATTTGACCATCAGGTTTATATTCTCTTCTATACGCATTTGTACTAATTAAGATTTTTTTGTAGAGTTCTAGTTCATATTTATCATAGTTTTTTGGCGTTTTATGAAACATTAGAGAAAACAGTCCTGGCGTTAGAGCCCATATTTGACCACCAACCTGTATTTTACCCTCATTTAATTTGAGGTTACTATCACCAAATTTCCATTCATTATTGAAATCTTTATGTGGTCTATAGTTAGTATCTAATTCATTTCTGCCCTCCAAGACTGATAAGTCAGTGTAACTCTCTTCAATATTTGAATTCTGTGAGTAAAAATTATCATCATCCTCATTATCACTATTACTTTCATTAGAATCATTGAATGATTTGCTATTATCAAATATTGCTCCTTCTACAAGTTTCTTTGGTGTGCTTGTCTCCAATTTAATTGTTGATTTATTAATATGAGGACTGTTAGTTTCTTCAATTTCTGTTTTCATCTTATTCTTTTCTTTTTTGATAATTCTATTGATATTGTTAGAACTATTTATAAATTCATTTAAGGGGTCTGTTATAGGTTTGAAAGTATCTCTTAGTTGATCACGTGTATCTATTTCACCAGTTTTTATACTACGAAGCTTTTTCTTCAAGACATTTCTCGTTGCAACCAATTCTTTTAAAACTTTCTCATCCATGTTTAGCAACAGCAATTATCAGATCAGGTAATCAGGTATCAGATCAGATTATCAGGTATCAGATCAGATTATTAGGTATCAGATCAGCTTATCAGGTATCAGATCAGATTATCAGGTATCAGATCAGATTATCAGGTATCAGATCAGGTAATCAGGTGTCAGATCACATTATTAGGTATCAGATCAGCTTATCAGGTATCAGATCAGCTTATCAGGTATCAGATCAGATTATCAGGTATCAGATCAGATTATTAGGTATCAGATCAGCTTATCAGGTATCAGATCAGATTATTAGGTATCAGATCAGATTATCAGGTACCAGATCAGGTTATTGGGTATCCTATTAGGTTATCAGGTATAGTAAATATTTAATAGATATGTAGGTGTATTGTGTGTTCAAAGTCAGATTATATACTAAAGTTGTTCTTTTATGCAGAGTAATTTATATTGTTATAAAATAGTCAAATAATTTTCTATAGCGACCATTGTTTAACTCGTTATCTTTGCTTATCATCAGAAATCCATATTTTTCCTTCCAACATTCTCTACAAATTTCATGAAATTGTTCAAAGTTCATGTCGCCGGCAACATGATCACTATAAACATGCTTCATATTTCTCTCATCTTGTTTAAACATTATAATTACATTCGCGTTGTCTCTTATCAAATGCTTGGGAATTCTGGTATAAGTTTGACACAAGTAGAATGAATCCACATCCTTATGTCGACCCATACAAAAATAATCCCGTATATTGTTCTGCTTCTCACACGCAACATCATCAAATATCATAATTGAATTAGTTTTAGCTTCGTTAGGGGTAATAACTGATTCATTGTTGTCAAATGTGTAATATCCCATTCCTTTAATTGGTGAAATAAATCTCTTCAAGTATTCATATTTCGGCTGATATAAGGATTTTGAGTATAAATAGATGTTTTCAAATTTTAGTCCGTTAGGACTTTCTAGTAACCCAATCATAACATTAGTCTTTCCACAATTTGATGGTCCCACTATTAGAGCTCGGATAGAATTTGGTAAAAGTGAGCTGTGTTTTATTTTTGAAGTGATGTTCGATGAATCATCAATATTACGAACCAAAATATTTTTATGTTGTTTCACTAACCGCATTTTTGTAACTAAATATAATTTATGTTTGTTACCTTTTATTATAGAAAAAAAAAATTATTAAATAAAATGCTTATACATTACAACAAGTCGTTTAGTCATAAAAACACCTTCGTTGGAGCAGGTATAGTAGATAAAATAATAAATAATCTTCCTGTTGAACTTCATCTTCCTGGATACCAGTACTGTGGGCCTGGAACTAAGCTACAAAAACGTTTAAATCGAGGTGATAAAGGAATTAATTTACTGGACTCTGCCTGCAAAAATCACGATATAACTTATTCTAAAAATAAGGATTTAAGTATTAGACATCAGGCAGATAAAATTCTTGAAAATTCAGCCTGGGATCGAGTTTTATCAAAAGATAGCAGTCTTGCAGAAAAATCATTTGCATATATGATTACTAACACAATGAAAGCCAAAACGAAGTTCGGTATGGGTGTTGGAAAAAAGGAAAATGAAAAGAAAACCAAATTAAATGGTAAAAAATTGTTCACTTCATCAATTAGAGCTGCAACAAAAATACTAAAGAAACAAAAACCTTTAGACATTAACTCTGCCATTAGAATCGCACGTAAAACTATCAATAAATCCCTAAAAGGAAGAAAATCACATGTTATAATACCACGCATAATAAGTGTTCCAAAAATTGGTGGTTTTTTACCCCTAATACCGATTCTAACTGCTCTAGGGGCAATTGGCAGTCTAGCCGCTGGAGGTGCCGCTATAGCTAAGGCTGTAAATGCAACAAAGAATGCAAAAAATCAACTTGATGAAGCAACTAGACATAATAAAGCGATGGAATCTATAGCAGTTGGAAAAGGCCTTTACATAAAACCATATAAAAAGGGATATGGTTTAGTTTATAAAGAACAGACAAAAAACTCTTAAGAATGCTACCCAACAGACCACTATCAGATGTTGACCTATTAAATTTTTCTATAAATATTCCTTATTTTAGAGGAGTATTCATGTTGGACTCACTACCAAAACGATCAAAGAAAATTGAGTGTGGAATAATCAATTTAGATATATCAACAGGTCCTGGTACACACTGGGTAGCATATTATAAGAACATCGATGAAAAAGAGTATTTCGACAGTTTTGGAAACTTACAACCTCCTTCGGAAGTAGTCAAATATCTTGGTACAAATATAAAATATAACTATAATCAACATCAGAATTTTAATACATTTATCTGTGGTCATTTATGTCTTAAATTTCTTTATGAAATAACTAAGAAAGATTAAATAAAAACACATAATCATCTATATTTTACAAAAATCTTTAATGGCTTTTTTATTTTTTTATTTATAATTTACTAAACAGAATTAATTTATTTTAATGCCAAACGGGATATTGGCTATTTTGAATTAAAAATTCATCCATCTCACTCTCAAGAATTAGGCCGCACTCTCCTTCTCTGCATAGTTGAAATGATCCACTCGAGAGATCCTTAATTTCTTCATCTGTTAAACTATTATATTTTTTGGGGAGAAACATTATGTTGTTTTCCAACTCAACTTTTAGTGTTGGTCCATATTTTGTTGTTATCCGTGATATATTTTGAATAGGATATTTAACTGTTATTTCCAGATCCTTAATGTGAATTAAGGATTTACTCTTCAGGGAATTAAATTTTGTTTTTAGATTTTTCACGGAGTTCATTTTTGATTGAGATCTTGTCCCTTTGAATCTTTAATTGTAATTGAACTTAAAAGTAGCTCCGATACTTCCAAGAAAATATTTATGGTGAAATAGGGAATAAGTGGTGGATAGTGATAGGGTGAAGGGGATAGAGAGAGATAATAATATAAAATTGGTATAAGAGGGAGAAGGAAATAATACGTAATTTTAGATACTTTTTGGTTAAATATTCAGGAAAAAATCATCAGTATCGACAATTCCTTTGAAAAAGTAAGCAGAACCAAAATTAATACGGATATTAATAAAATGAGTCAAATAAGAAGGAGTCTAAATAAATTCATAACAGATTTTGATAGCTTCAGACTATACGACCATTGGGAAATGATCAAATTTTTCCAAAATATGCTCGACGAAAATGAGGAATATGATGTAATGGAAGATGAAGACAACACAGAAGGACATTTTCAATGCTGTCCGTGGTATGATCCGAAATGTGAGGAAGGACCTGACACTTGTAGGTGTTCTATATACTTTCTACGGAAAGCAATATTAGAAAATTTAATAGTCTCATACTATGAAATGTTTCAAACTTTATAATCAAAATTAAGAAAAATTAATAAATAAAATAAAATTGTATTATTAATATAAAATATTCTCTGTCTTGTTTTATTTTTCGAAAAGATAATTAGGAATCATATATTTCTGAAGAAATCAGTAGAGATTTGTGTTTGGGTTATAAAATATCATAACTTATCAGATCGTTTAAATTTTCTAGTTTTATAAAATGCTATATAAATGCAATTTTATAAGATTGTAAAATTCAAATTCCTTTGTCAAGAAATAAACAAATAAAATCAAGATTGTGCCTGATTTAACAGTAGAGCTCAAATTATAAACAAAAATGCGTTAGTATGCAAAACAGCAAAACAATAAGATTTTGAACCCATTTGTAAAATTGCGTAATTCAGATTTTTGTTAACATATGCATAAAATTATTTTTTTGTGAGCTTTGCAATAGAAACTTATAAATACAATTGTCAGACCACCAACGAATTTGAGAAAAAAATATTTCTGTATAGAATAAAAAAAAATATTTAAGACTGCAAAATTTTCTGTGTAGTCAGATTATGATGAATAAATGTTGAAGTCAGCATAATTATGAAAACTTAAAGAAAAATCAAAAACATACATAAAAACAGACTTAAATATATAAAAGAACAAAAAATAAAATCTACTAAACCTCATTAATACAACGATACCAAAGTGATCACAACATACACACAACAACACACACACATTCAAACACACTCTCATACACACGCTATGACGTCAGTGATGATGACATACCTAAAATAACCAGATATACACAAATTCTCTGCCAACAAAAAATTCACTGCCTACATACCAACATACTGTGACGTCAGTGATGACGACGCACCTAAAAAAATCAGATATACACACATTCTCTGCCAACAAAAAATTCACTGCCTACATACCAACATACTGTGACGTCAGTGATGACGACGCTCCTAAACCAATCATATATACACACATTCTCTGCCAACAAAAAATATCTCTGCCTCCATACCAACATACTGTGACGTCAGTGATGACGACACACCTAAAATAATCAGTAATAAACACAACCAACCAACATAGCACAGGCAAGCAAAAGAACATACACACGCACACACACAACCAACATAGCACAGCCAAGCAAACGAACCTACACACACACACACACACACAACGAACATAGCACAGGCAAGCAAAAGAACATACACACGCACACACACAACCAACATAGCACAGGCAAGCAAACGAACCTACACACACACACACACACACAACGAACATAGCACAGGCAAGCAAAAGAACATACACACGCACACACACAACCAACATAGCACAGGCAAGCAAACGAACCTACACACACACACACACAACCAACATAGCACAGGCAAGCAAAAGAACATACACACGCACACACACAACCAACATAGCACAGGCAAGCAAACGAACCTACACACACACACATAAAAAAACTAGAGGATGGCAACACTGGCTCGCTCAAAAGTAATGGTGGCAATAGACATGCGCGACTGCGCTGCCGGCAGCGCAGTCGCGCATGTCTATTGCCACCATTACCTATCTACTCCCTAATATACATATTAATAAACTTTATTAAAGTTTTTAAAATATATTTTTTGTTTATTTTTTTATTACATGAGTAATTGATTAATTTCGATTCTAACACAGAACAAACAGCTTAATAAATAAAAAAATAGTATAATTAACAAAAAATTAAGATAATTCAGTCTTTAATTATAATTATACATTTGTACACAGAAAAAAGTTTGAACATAAATATTATGATAAAAGTTCATAATCTATCATTCATACATATACATATATTATTAAACTATAAATAAAAAAATCTAGTTTCATACAGTATGAAATTCTGAAATCTAAATTATTTTTTTTATATAAAGCAAATAGGCAGCAATTTTGAAAACTAAGTTGCTTTGAAAAAATTTTGAACTTTTTGGTAAACATTAGATATTATAATTTTTCGACAGAGCAGCTAAATAAAAAAATAATGTAATTCAGTCTTTAAAATAAAAAAAGTATTGATTTACATATTTTGGTGTAAAAATACCAGCCTTGACCCTTTCTTCGATTTCAGAAGAGTTCTTCTTTCATTAATAATTTGTCCGGTGGCGGAAAAAATGCGTTCGCAAGGAACAGATGTGGCGACGAGACAAAGACGTTTTAGGGCGTAGGTGTATACTGTAGGATATAGCGATTTTCGATCCTTCCACCATGCTAATGGGTCACTTTTCCTGCCTAAATATTCCTCATTCATGTATTTATCCAGCTCTCTAATGGCAGCGGCGGAATTATTGTCCGGTCTTACTGTGTTAGAGAAGTCCCGATCGTAAACGTTCAATATACTTTTAATAGGATCAGCGGGTGGTGTAGGCGTAAAGTTTTCATCATTATCAATAGCGTTTGGCAATCTTATATTGCAGATACGCGTTCTTAAAGTTTGAAGAGCGTGGTTATATGAGGTATCATTTTTGAAACCTTTCCTTTTGAAACGTGGGTCCAGCAACGTACTTTCTGCATATAAATTGTTGCGCTCCAAATTTGAAAAACGGGAATTAAGCTTCACTTGCAGGGTTCTTAAAAAGTTTTTTACTTTTTGATTTTGGGAGCTGTAGCTTATTATAAATCCCACCAAGAGATTAGTCAACACTATCACTTTGGAAAGTGTAACATTTTCTTCGGCTGAAATTTCATTAGTAATTTCATAAAAAGGCTCAAGCACTGGTATAACTTTCTTCTAATGAAATGCTTAAGTCTGGACGAGTGAGAGAGAGTATAGCTATCACGGCATCTTTTATTTGCGTTATCCGATCTAGCATCTCATACGTTGAGTTCCAGCGTGTAACCACATCCTATTTTAGCTTTAATAAAGGTAGATCTATTTGTTTTTGAGTTTCCTGCAAACGTTTTAAGCTATGGGGACTTTTGTGGAAATGTTCCACAATGCGTTTAACTTTTGAAATAACTTCACCTATTTCACCAATTGCTGCTTGCACGATCAAATTTAGCGAATGAGCGAAACATCCGATTCCACGCCAACCACCTTGGCGAATAGCTGCGGTAATATTGGCTGCATTATCGCTGAGTATGGCGGTTATTTTATTTGTTATGTCAAAATCTGCTGCAACCTTTCTGATGTATTCCACCAAATTTTCACTGGTATGCCTTTCATTGTACTCCTCGCAAGCCAGCAAATACGACCGGAGAACAATCTTGTCATCTATAAAATGCGCTGTTATAGCCAAATAACTCACATTCGTCGGTGAGGTCCAGCCATCAGTTGTGAGGCAAACTGCAGATGATGTCAGTACTTCCCGTTTCACCTTTTCTAATATATCCGCATTTACGCTAGGTAAAAGATTATTGGCCAAAGTTTTTCTTGTGGGTAGGGTATATCCTGGACAGTTAGAAACAGCTTCCACAAATTTTTTCAAACAGGGCTCTTCCACCATGCGCAATGCATGGTGGCCCTTGGCAATCATTTCCAGAGCCAGCTTATCACATTTTTTTACCCTATCTATAGGTGGAGGTCTGCGGAAGAACTGAGAAATGCCTGGCTGCTGACGTGCTTGTTGAAGATGAGATATGCTAGTTGATGGTTGATCGCTATTTTCAACATTGCATTCAAAAATAGCGATAACTGTTGTAGCAGTTTGCCTTTCCAAAACAATGGCAGTTGCTGGGTGTTTACGGTTGAGGTGCCGCTTCAAAATGCGGTGTGAACCACCAACAATGCTGATTGTCTTGCAATAGTTACATTTTGCTCGCATTTCCCCTTCATAATCGAAATGCAACCACATTTCGCTGTGTCTTTTTTTGTTAACCGACATTGTAATTAATTTTTATATTTCAAAAATTAGCTCTAAGCGATACTGAGTTCATATATTTAAAATTTAACAGTTTCTTAAGTGATGCCACAAGAAATATAAAAAAGTGCTACCGTACAATAGAGTACATACCAAATTTTCCTCTGCTGCCATGAAGGATGCTGCTTAGGTCTCATGAGATTAAAAGGAAATACAACAATACTTTAAAAATACATATTATTAAAATCGAGGAACCCTAAAAATAGTTTAAAGTCCAATTTTGATTATACGGCGGAAATTTTGCTTTAGCGGTAAATACATTACACAATGTTATATCATATTCAATAAAGGCCATGATTCACTATCCTACACGATCGCACAATTCATTCACAGGAAACAATATTGGAATTGCTTTTATAACGCCATTTACAGCATCCTAAAAACAAAACTTTGTTTTCGTGAGTCTTTATGAACTCACTATATCACACAAGCATATCATTAAATAATTCAAATATTAAAATTGTTCCGCGGTTTTCGTTGATAAGGGCGTATGTAGTACGTATTTTCTACATATATATATAAGTCATTATCAAAGAAAACCAGAACATTTTGAAATGAAGATACAGTATAATTACACAACAGTTTCATTCAGGCATGTTCTGAAAATCACATTTTTGAAATCACATGTGATTTTAAAAGTAATAATGGTGATGCGGATATTTTTTTACACTTTTTTTTAATTTTTCTATTGGACAAAGCATCAAATATCATTTCTGAAAGAAATTTATTGTGTATGATTTGGAAAACGTCTCCAGGGCCATTATTACTTTTGAAATCACATGTGATTTGAAAAATATGATTTTCAGAACATGCCTGATTATTTAAAAATACCCCAAGAAAATTAATTTTGTCCAAGAAGTGGGCAACACTAATCTCTATACAAAAAATCAACCTTGTTCTAAGTGTACAGAATATGTGAACGAAATAATTGTAGCAAACAGTTTTGATGAGTCAACAATTTGCTCGCACGTCCGTCAAGCATCATACATAAAAAATAATATAAAAGTGGTATTGACTTTTCATATTGATTTTGACATTTCTCAGAACAAGTTAATGATTCTTAAAGACGGTTTGCAATGCGTAACGAGGAACTATAAAAAAGGAACGTTTGGATCGGTCCGAATCGTTCAATGGAACTAGGTCGTTCCGGAACGACACAACTCTAATGCAAACGATTTATTTCGCGATATTGGACTACAATTTATCTTAAATAATCCATTAATATGGGAACCAGTACAAATAATCTTCTCATTAGAATTTATAACCTCTACACCACTATCCTCATAACCAACTGTATGACTTCTTTTAACGATTTGACTTACCGACAACAAATTAGTTGATAGTTCAGGTACGTATTGAACACTATTTATTTCAATTAATTAATCATTGCAGTCTGGTCGAAATGCGGTGTTTCCAATTGCTTTGCATTATGCCCTTATTGGCAGTCGCTACTGTACCACCCTCTTCGTGTATATTGTTCAGCAAATTTGAGTTTAATGTCATGTGTGATGTAGCACCCGAATCAAAATACCAGTCACAAGTATTTGTGATTCCTAATGTCGATAACGCAACGGCTGAAAATGCATCATACCTCTTTTCTTTATGGTTTTCCGTTTGTTGTGTTGTAAAAACAATACTTCGCAATGTGACCGAAATGGTGACATTTTCTACACTTTGGGCCTTTCTTGTTTGTTTTTGGCGGCATTTGACGATTGGTTGTATGAAAAGCAGAATTTTCGCATGCATTAATTTTATTTTAATGCTGTCACCACTAATGCTAATTCCAGAATTTTCAAGTGCCATTATCATTGGACGATAGCTTTCCGGCAGTCCGGCCAACAAAAGTGATCCAACCCACTCTTCATTAATTGTGAAACCAATACAATTCAATGCTTGAGCTGTTAAACCACTGTCCTCGTAGGCATTTGCTAAGATTATGCCATAACTCTTTAGCTGTTTTAGCGTTCTGTATATGGACGTAACACAGCGGGTCTATAATAAGTGTTAATTTTTTTCTGGCTCTTTTAGTGGCGTTTTCGGGTTTCCCGTAGCATCGATCTCATAATCGATGGTGGTGGTCCAAAGATTGTCCAAATCCAGATAAGCCTGCGCAGCAATCTTCCAGGTCGGGTAGTTTTCTCTACCAAGGAGCCTGTCGATAGTCAAACCACTTGTACTGCTCTCCGGCTTCGACATATTCACAAACAAATTTTTATATACTTCCTTCTTTTTTATTTAAATATAATTTACATATGTTCCTGGGCCCATAACCTATAGTAAAGTAAGGTTTTATTCTATAAGCAAAAAGCGTTTTTTATTACAATAAAAAGGTTAAGTATAAACTAGTTGTATAAAAGGCGGTAAAATGTGTTTGTATAATATCAACTATAAGGAACTATAGAAAAGTACAATTATGTGATAAAGTTTAGATTAACAGGGCGACTATAATAGGTTCAGTGCAATAATGGAAGTCGACAAGATTAATTGTTACCAAATGGTAGCCTAGCTTTTCTAATTTTTCATATATTTTCGATATAGAAACATGATGTGTACACAGTTCCACTTGTCCGGGGCAATCGAAAAAAGTAACTACATGTATTAGAATGTTTGCGCACATACCTCCACCTAAAAACTATTTCTCCTGAAAATTATGAAAAAGGCACATACACTTACGTAACTTCTCGAAAGCAAAGTGGTCAATGAAATTGTAATGTGCACTAACAGCTGTGGAAATTTTTTGGGTGGGTGGTAAGGAAATCACCGATTGACAACGATGTTGAACGGTATTACATTGCAGGAGCCAACAATTTACTAGCGGATGTTTGAAATATTTCCAAACTGATTTCTTCAACAATAATAATATTTGTTAGTTATTATTTGAAAAGATTTCAAAAAAAAAATTTAAAAACAAAACTTTTTAAAATAATATACATAGATAAAATCAGCCGTTAAGCAGCTCTGGGCTGAAGAACAGCTCTCGCGTCATCGTAATTATTTCTTAAGTGCGGTCAGGCTTGCGTATGTTGTTTGGCCTTCGAGAGTTTTTCATCTCGCTCGCACTGGTTGACTGATTTGCCGCGGATAACCGTATAGTCTTGCGGTTCTTTTGTGGAATTTCGTTAACAACCACGTTGCTACTTCCTATGTGAAGGCATAGGTCGGGTATAGTCAGTCCCAAAAACATTTTTAAAATACTGTTAATAACATCATGGACATATGGTCTAGTTACCGGTGCCATTTTCGTGCAACTATATTCTGCAAATTTACTTTGCAGAATATATACCAATAAATAAATAAATAAATTTTTAATATTTTATTTTTTCGCCTCAGTCAAATTGTTTTTGACAATGTACTATGTTATTACAAAAACAAAATGCTTGTGGTTTTTGTAGTGTTGTACTTCTTGTACAGGGTACAATTATCACAGGTAATAGTGATTCTACAACAAATTACAACACCAGAAATTCGATCGGGCCGTCTTCGTTAACACTGATATGAATGATATGAATACCAACAAATTTTTAATTTCTGGTATGAAATTAGAAGATCTGAGAGTACGATTTGGTAATTCTTTGTGCATTAATGATCATCGAAATACATTTATTTTATTTTTAAAATTATATACTAGTCTAATAATCCATAAAAAAATAAATTGGAGCACTTTAAAAAAATTTTTGTTTGGTGGACTGTTTCTAGGACTTACCCATTAAGGTTCTCCCTATTTGAGCTAAAAATTTTTTTTTGAAAACTTAAGGAGGCACGTTTTTAAATGGTTCATTTAGATGAGAAAAAAAATCACAAAAAATTTTCAGGAATTTTTATTTACATTTAGGGGGTGCTACCAGACTTGAAAGTTTTGCTATATACACTTTATACAAATACATAGGAAGTACGTGCCAGATTACAGTAATATGCGTGTTTAAAGTGCTTTTGTGACCATTTGCCATAATAAGTTCCTAACTCATCATCTACATTCCCTCAATGAGAGTTGACTTCTTTCTATCAGGGAACCTTTGCCTGTATTTTTATACAACCAGCAACAGAAATTGCTTTTGCTCTTCGTCGTTTGTGAGCAGCTTGTTGTATTCATCCATTAAGGCCACTCCCCGTTCTGCAATGCCATTGACAACTATCATATGCCGAGTGGTGCATTTTGCTGCTTGGTATTCTTCATCTTCTATCCACATCTCAACATCTTTCTCAAGAAACTTTGATGAAATACCTGTGATTTTGAAAAACTGGAGAGTATTGGATGATACAAAGTCCTCTAGTTTTTTCGTCTGTATCACAGCTTTTCTCTTCTTTTTTCTGATTCTGCTGCTTGCTTCAATAAACTCGTATCAATACTTCCCATCTTCCCTCTGCGCCCTTTCTCACGCTGAGCTATCAAAAACTATCTTGTGGGAGGGTAATAATTTCCATTGCATTAGCATGTGCAATGTCGAACAGATCGTCTAATGCTCCTTGCCATGCATTTTCCTTTAACAACAAACCTTCTGAACGCTTGGCTTTGTTCTCCTTATTTTTCTTCAGGCTTTCCCATTCTTTATAGAGGCTCTCAAATTTGGCCACTACATGTCTTACAGGTACTCCAGACTTCGCCCAAACTTCTAAAACATCATTCGCAGTATAATGAAATGCATTCTTAATAGTTTGTTTGCCAATGTTTTTACAATTGAAGAACAGTGACAACACTTCTTTCTTGCATGGCAGCATGGTGTTGCTTAACGTAGGTGACATCTGACCAATAAGCCATATCTCGGTGTGTTTTCTGGTCGCAGGCGTTGTATTAGACATCATTGACAACCAAATAACTGTGCCTAGCTCAGTAACTGTACTTATATTTCACTCTGACAATTCACCTGAAACCTAATATTCCAATGTAAAGATATAAATATTGTTTCTTACCAACAGAGATGTATTAGAATAAAAGAGAGGAAGAGTTGTATATATATATATATACATATATATATATATATATATATATATATATATGTATATAAATCTAAAAATAAGTACTTTTTGAAAGTTAAGTATTAAGTTTGAAAGTTAAATAAGTACTTTCTAAGGTTTATAAGTACTTTGTAAGCACCGTACGAACCCTGGGTATATACTCTATATACTATAAATAAAATAAGCTGTGTTTGCTCACCTTCACTGCACTTAGAAAATCTTTTAAGTCGACCGTTAAGTTCTTTAGTTAAAGCCACACTGGCTCTATTTCTAAATTTCGTAAAACTTCTTAGCAGAGATTTATAGGGTTACGATAGTATAAAACTTGAGAACCAGGTAGCACCCCCTAAATATTATCCGATTTGCATAAAAATTTTACTGAATTTTTTTTTCACATAACAGAATAAAATGGCAGGTGCCCCGTAACAAAATCATAATTTCAAAAATAAGGTGCACCCTATTACCCATATATTATAAATTGAAAAAAATTTATTTCAAAACTAATAAATTGTTTCAGAAAATAATATTTCTCAATTAAACATAATTTTCCTCTTTTATTGCAGAATTTTCTAATTGTATATTAGATTTTTCTCTTTGCATTTATGTATAAATTTTAATATATAAATTCGTGAGCGTGAGTTTTCAACATTGTGACAAACTTTTTTTACACTCACGTGAGCCAAAAATATAAGGTCGTGCGTGAACGTGCATGAGTGAAATTTATTTATCGTGAGCGTGAGTGAAAAGTTACTCACGATCCCATCTCTAGTACAAACGTACAGGATTTATGTCAAAATAAGAGATGGGATCGTGAGTAACTTTTCACTCACGCTCATGAACGCTCACGATAAAAAAATTTCACTTATGTACGCTCACGCATGACCTCATATTTTTGGCTCACGCTCACGTGAGTGGAAAAAACTTAGTCACAATCACGAAAACTCACGCTTTACATTATACATTAAAATTTCTGAATGCAATTAGAAAATTCTGCAATAAAAGAGAAAAAATTATGTTTAACTGAGAAATATATTTTTCTGAAACAATTCCAAAATCGAAAAAATCACGAAACAATCACGCAAAAAATCTACTCATGCACGTTCACTAACGTTAAGTTTTTTATACTCACGCTCATGCACACTCACGTGATTGAAACAAAAAACTGTTCACGATCATTCATGATCACGCATGATTCACGCTAATCAGGTGAGCGGTGCCCATCTCTAATTTATATTAACAATTGAATCTCAATAAAATTTGTTATTAATTAAAAAATTAAAGGAAAAATGTTTTCATCTATTGAAATACACTTTGATAGTGATTCAAGTGAGAGTGAGAGTGATAATGTGGAAATTCGTTTATGCCGCAGAAATATCCGGGATGCCTTAAATGTATTGGATCTACCGGAAGACAAAACAAATTCTGTCCCTATTGCTGTTCTCCACTCATCTCAGTTTGGTCGTGTGAGAGTAAACCCAACTTATGCACAACCAAACTCATTTTAGTTATTGCGATACGCAACTGTTTTTAGTTGAGTTTGCTATGGCGTTACCAGGTTAAAATATCATATTTGACAGAAAAGCAAATAAACTGTTGTAAAAATTTAAGAAAATAATATAAAAAAGTGTATTAAGTGTCTTATACTATAAAAAATATATATTTAAATGGATATAAGTGTAGATTTATTTTATGAAGATGAAAGCGAAGACGCTGATATATATGTGCTATGTTTAAGAAGAAGAATTCGGGATGAATCCAATCCTCTTGAACTACCCAGTGCAAAGTAAGTAATAATTATATAGGTACATAAATAATAAATACAATAACACAAGCATTTTTGTCCGCGTGGCAGCTATACCACCGATATTGAAACTGTTTGCTGCCCTAAGACTTTTTGCTGATGGGAGCTACCAGAAGTGCAGTGGCAACGATTTCAATATAGGAGTAGCTCAATCTACAATGTCACTTATTTTAAAGGAAGTATTAACTGTGATAGAGCAAAGCATATGCCCCAAGTTGATCAAAACACAATTCAGTGAAGAAGAAAAAAATGAGTCGAAGATTTTGTTCTTTGCAATAAGTGGTTATCCTGGTGTCTTAGGCTGTATCGACGGTACTCATATCCGATATATACAACATCTTTACCTAAATCGGAAAGGATACTATAGCTTAAATGTTATGATTGTAAGTAAGATTTATTTCATATATACATTATTAATTAAATGCCTTATTTGTAAAAAAATATTTTATGTTTATTAAAGGTTTATTTGACAACTTTTGTATAGAAAGTTGTCAAATGAGCTTTTAATAAACAAAAATATTTTTTTATACATAAGGCCTCAAATTTTGTTTTATCTTTTATTTACATAAATGTGTGATTACAAAATGAACATTCGATATGTTGACGCTAGACACCCAGGAGCGAATCATGACTCTTTGGTTTTTAACTTAAACGATTTAAATGTTCATTTGTAAATGAACTACCAAGAAAATTCATGGATTTTAGGTAAATATATTTCTAAGCTTTAAATCTTTTATTAGTTTTTATTTATAAGGTGATGCCGGGTACCCACTACGACCGTACTTAATGACACCATTTCGAATGGCAGTTACAACACTTTACACGCCAAAGCTCGGAATATCGTTAAGAGCAAACTTCGGTGCTAGAGGATTGCATTACTCACCCGAGGAAGCAACACAAATAGTAAACGTTTGTTGTGCTTTACATAATATCAGTCAGCATTTCCAAGTGGAATTTGAAAATGAAATATTTATCGACAGCGTAGATACAAGCGTACAATCCGTAATGGCAAATATTGAAGACACAGAAGTCGGCAATAGGATCAGAAATAAGATAATGCGCTCTTTTCAATCTTAATAAAAGTGTTTTATTGATTGCGGTTTGATTTAGAAATGGAAAAAAATATATCTACATAACTACAAATAAAGGCAACAATATTGTTATTCTGTTCACAAGTATTTATTTCACTTCGCCTGTTAACAAAATAGGTTTTAAATTAAATTCACTATGTGTTGAGATACTTATGTAAATATATAAAAGAAAATAGAAAAAAATAACATCACTTTATGTGGCCAAACTTATTATAAAAAAATCATATCTTCATACTCGTATTATTTTTCAACTTTTCAATCTTTAGCTTTTCGCACTCTACCTTGAGGCTATGAAGTTCAGTAGCCTGCTTCATTTCTCTTTCGTATAAATTTATTTTCCTCTGCTTTACTTTTAAGAGCTGCTTGTTCACTTCGTAATTTTTGTAAGTGGGTTTTTCCAATCTCTTTATTGTTTTCAAAAGCTCCGTTTGTGTCTCAGTTTGCTTTCTTAAAATATCGAGATGCTCTTTTTCTGGCATGTTTCGATTCCTTCTCCTGTTCGGAGTGTTTAATGGTAAAACGGTCGGGTGTGGTGCTATTTCAGCAAATTCTGTAGGAGTGTCACTCGGTGTTGGTGCAATATTTTCTACACCAAAATTATTACCAGATGGCGTCACTTGCTCGTTTAAAGATAAGAGCTGCGACACACAATCTTCAAGGCTGTTTAAAGGGATTTCTTCGGCAGGACCACCTTTTGTTGCTTGAGTATTTTTTTTTTGTTGTTGTTGGAAAGTTTTCTCTTAACACTTGCTTTGTAATGGATCCAAACCTATGTATATGAAATGAGTATGTATGTAAAATACGTAGAATATCATATCAATACACTTACACGTTGCCATTCTGCCGAAGTTCTAGTCGGTGGTCCCAAGCTATTCAATTCTTTGGCAAATCTTTCCCATATACATATCTTTGCATCTATTTTTGGTCATACCGACCCTCGCGAATGGGTAGTCATCTTGTCGCGATGCGAGGGCTTAAGTACCGTGACATTTAGAGTCATGCTGGCGGTAGTGATGTTAGTCACGACCGGTAGGGCCTCCCATGCCAGAAGGGTCTAAATCGAGTACGAACAAAGAACTACCCCTCCCCACTCTATTAGCGCCTGTTTCTCCTAGGTGGAGCGGCTAATGGAGTATCCTAGTCCGCTGGCCTAAAACGGTCATCTTTGGCCCTCTGAGGCCTGTCGGTCCGTGAAAATCCATCAGCGTCTGTCCTCATATTGAGCGGCTGATGGTCTGCGTCTGTCTCCAGTGGAGCGGCAGCAATCCTTTCGCCTGGCAGTAGGCATAAAATGCAAACCCCTCTGTCTTCCAAATGTCAGACAATAACTCACGCCCTACGTATCCGGTAAAGGGCTTCATAATCTCCGCAGAACCAACTACTACAACGTCGGTTTCAGGCTGTAGTAAGTTGTTAGCTACTGAGACCCCGTCTAGCAGAGTGGTTGCGCCAGGCTCTGCTAGTCGGTCTGATACTAGTGCGCAAAAAATCATGACCAAGCCTTCAGGCGGTCGCAAACCAAGCCTGGTACAAGGTTCCTCGAAACCAAGTACCTCTAAGGCTTCTTAGGTCCGGACGGGAGCAAACCCCGTCAAAATCCCTTCCTCGGGCGCAGGTTCAACGGTTAAGACACAGTCTGCCGTTAAACCAGCTTCCCATGTGCCGAATCTTGTGCAAACAGGGCACCCGAAGAACGATTCGATGCCCCCATCAGCACCTCCCTCGGCCTCTACGGCCTCAATTAAAAAACCCCAAAGGCATATATATCCCGCCAAACGGGCCTACACCACTAGGCGCTCCGCCTTTAAAATCGTCAGCCGACTTGGTGGAAAACCGGTCGGTGAGCTCACGGAGCAAGAGGTAAGCTCTCTTCAGTGGGCGAAATCCCATATTGAGGATATTGAACGGGTCCAACCCACTGCGACGGAAGGTAATCCTGCACGGAAGCCAACTGAAGCAGCGCCTAAACGGCAAAGATCAGGGGAGGACACCCTTCCTGGGACTAAAAGGCTCAAAAATATGCCTCAACGGCCGTTAACAAGATCGTACAAGGAGGTTCAAAGGACCATTTGATTTGGGCGATCATTGACCGCAACGCCAGTGACGGCACCATTTCTTCCAAAAACTGGAAACTGGTTGTCGTCGCACTCTCCAAGGCGTACCTCAAGGCTTTCAGGGGTAACCCTGGACCACCACCCGAATGTGATGATGCCGGTTGGTATCAAGGGCACATCAAGTTGATAGCGTATGCAGATGAGCGGTCATCGCTGCTGTATAAAAAAGCCTTGGAGTCCCTGGGGGAAGTATGCCGAGGCGCGAAGATTGAGGCAATACCTCTGGCCGATGTACCGCAAAGGCCCAGATCTGTTGCCAGGATCCCCGCTGAGCCATCCGACCCCAAGGAGATCCTGGAAATCATACAGGTCAGTAACCCAAAGCTACCCACACAAGACTGGAAAATAGTGCGGGTTACTGACGCTGTTGATGAAACCAGGAAGGCCACTGTTATAATTAACAGTGACTCTTTGGCGTCACTTCGGAAGACACAGGGGAAGATATTCTATGGTTTTGGAACTATCTTCCTCCGTGTCTACAAAGGTGATGACATGAGAAGCCTCAAGCTCCGGTGACGAAGGCTATGGCAACTATGGAGGACGATTCCGATTTTCGATCACAGGATTTGTGGGTGACTTCTTTGGCAGGATGGAGGTTGCGGACGATGAGGACATCCTTCTGGAATCGGACGACGACCCAGAGGATGCCAACGTCACAGTCGTCCATAGTGATGAACTGTGCTGAAGGTCACACAAATTAACCTTCATCACTCTAAAGCGGCGACAGCTGCCATTCTCCACCGATTAGCTTCAGGCGCGGAGGAGCTTATTTGCATCCAAGAACCATTGTTGTATAAAGACAGGGTTTGCGGACTCAGTTTAGACGGCTATAGTACTTTGTATGCAGCTGAACAAGGTAAGACCAGAGCTTGTGTTATGGTCAAAAACGTCCTCAAAGCTTTTATTCTCTCTGATTTTAGCGACAAGGACACTTGCACTGTCGCGGTGGAAAACAAAACACGGACAGTATGGTTTATGAGCTGCTACATGGCTCACGATCAGGACGATCCTCCAAACGGTTTAACCAGGAAGGCGATGGTGTATGCCAATAGGCGCAACATTCCCCTCATAATATGTGCAGACGCTAATGCTCACCATACCATCTGGGGCAGCTCGGATGTCAATCAACGAGGTGAGTTACTTCTAAACTTTATAATAGAAAATGAACTAACAGTAGTTAATAGGGGTAATGAGCCCACCTTTATTGTGACTAACAGAAGGGAAGTTCTTGATATTACGCTTATTAGCGATAGGTTCTCGGATATGATTAGCGATTGGAATGTGTCAAAGGACTGTTCCTTCTCTGACCACATGTACATTGATTTCAATTTTTCTCTTAGAGTTGATTCAGTGAAACCCTACACGAACAGAAGAAAGACCAACTGGTCTGTCTATGCTAGTGTACTCGAAGACAAGCTGCCGCCATGCCAAGATAGCATAGGCAATGTGTCCATGCTTGACTCCGCAGTGGAATCACTAACGAGTATCTTAACCGAGGCAACAGAAAAATCCTATAAAAGAATCGACAGGAAAGGCAAGGCTAACCCATTTGGTGGAATGCGGAAATTGCTGAAAAACGCAAAGAAAGCAGGAAGCTCTTTAACGAGGCGAAACGTGGAATTGAACAGTTACAAATCCTCAGTGAATGGATTCAAGAATCTTATAAGGAAGGCTAAAAGACGGTCATGGAGGGAATTCTGCAGTGATGTAGAAAACTCCTCGGAGACAAGTCGGCTACGTAAGATCTTATCCTCAAGACCAGTTATTCCATCGTATATACAGAAGTCAGATGGATCCTGGACAACAAATAGTCAGGAGACCCTTGAGGTTCTGATGAATACTCACTTCCCAGGCTGCACTGATGATGTGCCGAGGGAGGTAATTCTTAATGGCGCTCGGAATAACTCTATTATCCCGATAACTCGTCATCGTGTGTAATGGGCTGTTAAAATCTTTCATCCCTTTAAATCCCCAAGTCCGGATGGGATTATCCCAGCGGATCTGCAAAATAACCTAGAGACACTGATGCCATTGCTCTTGGTGATTTTCAGAGCCTGCCTAAGTCTCTCACATGTCCCATTTATGTGGACAACATATAAGATTGTCTTCATCCCCAAGGGGGGGAAAACATCGCACACTAAGGCTAAAGACTTCAGGCCAATTAGTCCATCCTCCTTTCTGCTGAAAACACTGGAGAGGATTATAGACATTCATATCAGATCAAAGCTAGGACATAATTCCTTGTCAATGGCTCAACATGCCTATACGAAAGGAAAGTCCACCGAAAGTGCGCTTCACTTATTGGTGGGTCACATGGAGAGATCCCTACAATACAAGGAATTCGCATTAGTTGCTTTCCTGGATATTGAGGGAGCTTTCAACAATGTTAAACCAGAGTCGGTTATTAATGCGATGAGGCTACTGGAGATCGACCCAGAGATCATCCAATTTGTTAGTAGCATCTTGCACTTTCGACGTATTGAATCTAACCGGGGCGCCGCAAACATTTCCAAAGTGGCTACCAGGGGCACACCGCAAGGAGGTGTACTCTCGCCATTACTTTGGAACCTAAATATAAATTTCCTCCTCAGGGCCATGGAAAAGACGTGCTGCAGAACGATTGCGTATGCGGATGACGTCGCAGTCATGGCTATGGGTAAGGATCCCAGACTACTGTCTGAACTCATGGAATCCGCACTGGATGTCCTCGTAAAATGATGCCGGGGATGTGGTCTGGATGTGAATCCGGCCAAAACGGGACTGGTACTTTTCACTAGGAGATAAAAAATTCCCAAATTTGTTACTCCAAAGCTGAATGGGGTTCCACTGAAACTATCCGATAGTGCCAAATATCTTGGAATAATACTAGATAGTAAATTGAACTGGAATATGAATATCACTTCCAGAACCATTAAGGCAGCAACTGTATTATATTGCTGCAAAATAGCCATTAGCCTAAATTGGGGTATCAACCCGAAAAATGTATACTGGCTATACGAATGTGTCATTAAACCCATTCTATTCTACGGTGCAGTCGTTTGGTGGCCGGCGCTTAGGCGGAAGTGTCATCAAACTAAGTTTGAACGTATAATGAGAATGATGGCAATAACAGTAACAGGTGCCTTTAGAACAACTCCTTCTAAGGCACTGTTCACGATATTGAACTGGCTACCACCAGACACTTTGGCTAAAAAGTTGGCTGCGAACACGGCAGTAAGATTAAAAGCCACCAGAGCATGGAGAGATTACAATATCGGTCATGCCAACATCCTATATAATATAAATTGGAACATGAGCGTTGACTATGTCACACCTGAGCCATTCTTTGATCCTGGCTTCTCTGTAAGCTTTTCGGATAACGCGGTCCACCCTGATGACCTACATACACCCGCGAATGTGATTCAAATTTTCACGGACGGGTCGAAATCACTGAATGGTGTCGGTTCTGGCATTTACTCCGAGCAGCTAAACTGGTGCATTCCTCTAAGGCTGCCGGACCACTGCAGTGTCATTCAGGCTGAAATAACGGCCATCTACACAGCCGCAAAATTCATTCGGTATGGCGAAATATCTGGTAGGGATATTCAGATCATTACCGATAGTAAGGCGGCCATTTGATCCCTGGAGAATGTGTTCATCACATCAAAAATTGTCAAGGAATGCCGGATATCTCTGGACGAGATAGCGAGACATTCAACGGTTACCCCTTAAGTGGGTACCAGGACACAGGGACATACACGGAAACTGTATCGCGGACGCGTTGGCGCGTGCAGGCTCCACTTTAAATCGTAACGATTCAACACATGACACAGTGTTTTCTCTCCCAATGAGTAAACAACTTATTGCACATAAGTTTCACCTTACTGCAATTCAGAAATGGTTAGATGAAACTACCTGTAGGGAAACTAGAAAAATCTGGCCCATAATAGATGAAAAAAGGACTAGGCGAGCACTACAGCTATCCAGACTTCATCTCAGAAACCTAATCGCGGTAATAACTGGACACTGGCCTATTGGGAGGCACGCCCAAAGGTTGGGGCTCAATTACAATGACATATGTAGAAGTTGTGGCGATGAAGAAGAGGAAGAATCGACGGAACATCTTCTCTGTCATTGTCCGGCATTCGATGATCTAAGACTTCAACTTTTCGTTCAAAGAACCCTTGGGGACAAAACTTGTCTCTCTAATATTGATTCAACAAAGATCCACTCCTTCATGGAATCAACCGGGTGGCTGCGTGAGAATATCAGCAGCCAGATAACATAGGACCCTTGGAAGACGGAACAACATGGTAGCACAACGGGAACTAATTGATGGACCCACGTGAGCTGTGCTTGATCACGGCTGCCAATGGAACCTAACCTAACCTAACCTTGGTCATACCGAATTATGGTTTTCCGCGAGCAATATCTTTTTTTCCATCACCTGTACAAGTCGCTCAAATTGGGCTTTAGTTGTAATTTTCAAAGTTCTGGAAATGTAATTAATGCTAATAAATACAAATATGAACTGCAACAAATCTACTTACGCCTTCTCCATTTTCTTTCTTATTCAAGTTATCTATAACTGCCAAGAACCAAACTACAAAAAAAACTGTTGTGTATATACATATAACGTTTTTGTCAACCAAACTCACACAGAGTTGTAAATGACAATACCAAAAAAATATATACACAACTAAAAACTCAACTGTGCTTAAGTTGAGAATAGCAATGCCAACTTATCAACGGCAACCAAATTGTTTAAAAAGTTGTCAACCGCAATAGGGGCATTCTTCTTTTGATAAAAATGCACATAAGTACTTTTTTTGCTTGTCTGTTTTTGACAGTATTGACAATTGAAATTACAATGTAGAAACCGCAAAAAGTGTTACTCTTACGTTTTCGCTCAACAACACTTGACGTTTGTGTTATAAAATCGACAAACTAATTTTCACACTCAATTGGGCAACATTTTTGAGAAACTTGCAATTTAGAAACATGCCATTTGTGTACTTTATTATGCAATAATCGCAAAAAATTACGAAAACAAACTTTAAATTTCATAGTTAACAAAATTGTATGATCAATTATTTTGCAAAAAATACCTGCTAAAACAATTGTAACTTAAGCCATTCAAAAGTACACTTATAACCCACTAAAGTTGAAGGTACCTCTTTTGAAAGACCAAAAAAATGTTATATGTATATTAATGTGAAAACGCGTGCGAATGTAGGGCTCGTCACGAAGGATTTACACATATGGGTGTATGTATGTACATATGTATCATGCGATTTCAAACTTTGTAGTTAAAATTAAATTTGACAATTGAATAATATTGAAAATTCTTAAAGAAAATATAAATTTTCTTTTATTTTGAAGTGGAATTTTAAATATATTGATTAAAATTATTAATTTTCTTGCTTATAAGGAATCTGTGTAAAATATTAAGATTAAGTGGGATCTTGTACTTTAATGTTAATAGATAAATAGATTTATGCAGAAATACAATGGTGTCAACATTTTTCTCGTGAAGTCTGTTTCACATCTCTTCAAGTATTCTTCCTGACGTTGAAAAACTCCTTTGCTTGTAGCTGAGCTGGATGGTACACACAGTATTTGTTTAGCCAATTTTCGCAGAATTGAAAACCATGTACCTATTAATAATATGAAAAAATTCCAAAATCACGAAACGATCACGCAAAAAATGTACTCATGCACGCTCACTCACGTTAAGTATTTTTATACTTACGCACGTGATTCGTCATTCGTGCGTGAGCACGAATGATTCAAAATTCTCAAATTTAATAAGTCAGCTGTGCTATTAGCATTACCTGGTATTCTTGTGCCATGTTGCTGTAATATTTAGTTCACCTGTTATGCATTCTCCTTGGTAGTCATACGATCAAATCAAGATGTATTAAAAATAGGTACTCCAAGGTGTATTTAACCAGGTGTCCACATAAGGAGTTGTTGTACAGTAATACAACAACAAAAATCATATTTTGTTTGTGTAATATACAAGTTACTGTCAAAAACATGGTCACAAAGCATACAGAGGTGATAGAAGGGGAAAACTATATAAGATTATTTTCCGATTCCCTCTATTCGCACAGGCAACGATAAAGAAATTCAAAAAATATTTAGCATTCTTTGTGGTTTTCTTCTCTGTATTAAAGTATTTTACACAAAGTGCTTTGTGGTATTTTATTCTTCCCAACACGGAATGATTGAATTTTGCATATCCCACAAACTAATAATCATATTGGAGCTAAAAACTTGCTATTCACAAAACACAAAGTACACACAAACCACAATTTTTCAAAAATTTTATTACAATTTTTTTTGTTTTGTTTATTTTCCCTTCTTCGCAGCATTAAGTTTATATAGTTGGGTCTTTCTTCATCCACCGGCACTTTAGCTGATTTGGACCATTTGCAAATGTCATTTTTTACATGTCCGTTAGTAGTTAGTGACTTTACTAAATTGCGTTCATTTACTCAAGTTACAGTAAATAAGAACACAAATTGAGAGCATAAAGTGATAGTTCAACAGCTGAGAATTTACAAATTTTTACTGCAGAAATTTCTTGTAGTAAAATTTAGTAATATGGCATTTACACCAAACCGAAATCTAGTTGATTTCAATTGAAATCTCTATCAAAATCTTTACCGTTTACATCGGGTTATTCGTGACATTTTTTAAGATTTCGTATCCATGACAAAAATAGTTGATTGGAATTTAATTTTCCAATGTCAAACTCCATGCGAAAAATGATTTTTAAACTGTTTCTTCGTTTAACATGCATTTTAAAAGAAAGAAAAAATTTCGAAACCATTTACAGCCATTTTCGTCGTTATTTTGTTATTTCTTTGGAGTTGTGAAAATGCTAAGTATATGGTTACTTAGTACTGTACTTGCATTTAAGGTAGTCAATAGCAAAAACAAATAATCACATACTTTTGAATAAATTGAATCAGATACAAATTAGGAAAAACAAATAAAATGAAAATAAACAGATGGAAACGAGTATACAAAATAATTTGTTTATATTTCCTTAAAATATTCGTGTTATAACATATATTGCATCGAGTACCAACAAGAAAAAAAGATGAGTAGTTCAAAGTGTAAATATATTTCAACACTGTATTGATTTTCAATCACCTGTTTCCTTAATCTTACTAATTTTTAAAATTTTTCCGTTCGCGTACTTTTTTGGGCAACAGCTTTTTTAAGAGTAAATTTTCCAGTTTACTTAGTAATTACTCATTCACTACATTTTATTGCAAAAGTACTCGAACGGATCTTATGTTTGTGTACGAGTCGACCCAACTTTCATACCACCAGATTGTTTTGTGGTATTGTGAAACACAAATGTTTTTAGTTGAAATTGTTATGGCGTTACCAACTTAAAATATCGAATTCGACAGAAAACCAGACAGATTCATGTCAAAATTTAAGAAAATATATTACAAGAATCAGTCGCTAAGCGGCCTTTGAAGGTTTTTCGTCTCGCTCGCACTGGTTGACTGATTTGCCACTGATAACCGTATAGTCTTGCGGTTCTTTTGTGAAATTTCGTTGACAACCAAGTTGCTACTTCCTATGTGAAGCCATAGGTCGGGTATAGTCAGTCACAAAAACATTTTTAAAATGCTGTTAATAACATCATGGACATATGGTCTAGTTACCGGCGCCATTTTTGAGCAACCATATTCTGCAAATTTACTTTGTGGAATACATATGTACCAATAAATAAATAAATATTACAAGAAAATTATTATTATTATTAAAATCTTTTATTCATGAATCTTATAAACTAAATAAGGTACAATATTATGAGATTTTACTTACGTACTACAACACATAAATCTTATAATTGAATAAGGAAACTATTAATAATACTGTCTTGAGGAAAATTTGTCGCAAAAACCTCTTATAAACTTTGAAAATGTTATAATGAAATTTGGCAAAACAATCGCTAGTAAGATTATTTTTAACAATAGAATCTCAGCGACTGTTTAGTAAATTTCTTATTGTTTCAAAATTAGACAGTCTGGATTTTTCATTGAATGACAGCGTCAGATCGTTAGCAAACGCGGTTAACTTTTTATGTTTAAATCTATTGTGCAGTAAGTCAGTGGGGAATCTAGGGGGAATATTATGAATTATTTTTAAATTTTTGTTCTGGATAATCTGAAGCTTTTTTGTATGGGTCTTAGCAGTTTCGTGAAACTATGGTGGACTGCCAGCATGGTACAAAAATATCTTATTTTTGAAGTTGAGCTTAGACCTCCTATTAAGTATGGGGTATAGAGCACGTCCACACTTTATAGCTTTATCACAAATGTAATTCACATGTTGTTTAAATTTAAATTTTTTATCTAAAGTGATACCTAGATATTTAATATCATCTTTGATGGGGATCACGTTTCCCCGACAGTACACAATTTTAGTAGGAAAACGTTTTGGTGATTTATTATGTGGAAATATAATAGCCTGCGTTTTATTATCATTTATTTTTATTTTTCACTCATTAAAATATTTTTGGCTTGTGGTAAGGCTCTCTTGCATTCTCTTGATTATTGCATTTGAAAGATTTCCACTGCATCTAAAAGCACTGTCATCAGCATAAAATGCTGCTTCCTGATTTCTATGCACCTCAACATCAGACGTAAGTATACAAAGAGTAGAGTGTAGGTGAGAAGTTGAGAAGTCCCCGTCAACACACACAACAAATGTACGTTTCTTTAGGAAACTTTGTATAATTTTTTGTAAATATAATGGGAAACCTAATGAATTGAGTTTGTATAACATCCCATTGTGCCAGATGGTATCAAAAGCCTTTCCTATATCGAGAAAAACAATGCCAGTACTCTTGCGATCTCTTATTTTATCTTCGATATAATTTACAACTCGCTTTATTTGGTGTATGGTAGAGTGTTCCTTACGGAATCCAAACTGTTCGTGGTTAATAATATTATTTTGATCTGCAAAATCAACTAATCTTTTATGAATGATTTTTTCAAAGACCTTATCCAGTAAACTTAAAATGCTTATCGGCCTATAGCTGGTGGGTAGTTTGGGATCTTTTCCCTTTTTATGAACCGGTATTACTTTTGATTTTTTGAAAGTACGAGGAAATAGGCTATTAATTAAACAAGGATTGAATATTTTACTTAGAATTTCATAAAAGTAGTCTGGCATAATTTTTAGGATAATACTATTTATGCCATCTAACCCCGGAGCTTTATAATTTTTTAATAGCATAATAAATGACTTAACCTCAGTGGTATTTGTACGTTCAATATTATTACTACCAATAGGAGAATCATTATCGAGACAATTAACAAAATCAGATACACATGTATCCAAAGGCGATTGATTATTGACAGTAATAGTGTGTGCGCTTTCAAAAGCATCTGCTTTTTCTGCACCAGTTTTTAAAACTTCATCATTGCAGTTAAGATCTGAACAAAACGAGTTCTTTCGCTTTAAGGCTTTTGTTAATTTCCAGAATTTTTTGGATCCCGGGGGTAATTTCGAAATAAATCTCCACCACGACTTGTTTCTATTCTTGTTAAGGTGGAATTCAATTAGACAAAATACCGTAAAAAATAAATAATTTTTAGTCTAGACTTGTAGTTTCGTTAACACACTCAAATTCAACAGAAAGCAGCTTCTTAAATTTTTGGTGAATATTTGTGCGCAATTTCTTAAAGTTTTCACTATGTTCTCCTTATCTTTGCCATATTTTTGCTCAAGTTGGGAGAAAATTTGTCATATACTTGCAATTTATGTAAGCTGTCATGAGTTGTCACAGATTGGTTTGAATTAAAATTCATTGTTATTTTTTTCTTGACATAGCGCGTGTAGTTACGGCTAGTACACGATTATTTTCTTCTTGTAATTCGTTAATTGAAAGTCTTGATAGAGCGTCAGCGCCAACAATGTCTTTTCCTTTAATATACTCAACGGTAAAATTGTATTCGGAGAGTTCTAAACGAATTTGAGTGAATTTTGAGGATGGATTTTTCAAATTAAAAAGGTAAACTAGCGGACGGTGATGTGATCGCACCGTAGAGGATGTTTCGTAAACATAAGAACGAAATCGCGTTATTGCAAGGTTTTCTGATTGTGTACAAAAAAGGCAATAATCACTTTTTTCCTGATTTAGTCATACGCTAAGTTTGTTATTCAATTTTATTCATGCAAAACAAATCAACGTTGAGTAAAACCAGCATCGTGCGGTGAACGCTTCCTTTAAGTAAAAGTCAATCGACTGATCAAACATGTTTTACTCACATCATTCATCATACACTAAAATGTTAGCTCAGATTTAATCATGCAACAAAACTGAATATTGATTAAAATCACTGTTGAAGATATGTGATTTGGTATACAAATCGATGTAAAGAAAAATGCAGATGCCCGTAAACTTGTTCGGAATAAAACAACGAAGTAATTTAGTTTGAAATTATATTTAATGCAAAATTACTCGAAATAAAAATGGATTACAAAATTAATGAACTGAATAATGGGAAGAGAACTAAAACAGAAGAAGGAAACAAAAACGGGAAGAATATAAGAACAATAATTAAATAAAGTTGCCAGACAAAAATAAGTTCATAATTCAGAAAGTGAATATCGCAACACTCCCTCTCGCTTTCTGAATTTAAATTTCATTTAGTCATAAACAAAATCTTGAACTAAATATATGTGCTTGTCCTTGCTTAAAGGCTTGGTAAAAATGTCAGCCAATTGTTCGCTTGTCTCTAAATATTGTACATCAATTTCACCCTGGCTCTGCATGTCACATGTATAGAAATACTGAATATCGATGTGTTTCGTACGCTTAGACGATTCAGGATTTTTGACTAAAGTTATCGCTCGTTGATTATCGGAGAACATTAGAGTTGGCAAAACCTGTTCATGTCCACACTCGAGCAGTAGTTGTCTGAGCCATTTGGTAGATTTTGTCGCAGCACAAAGAGCAACAAACTCAGCTTCCGTTGTTGAAGTTGCCGTAACGGTTTGTTTTCTAGATTTCCAAGCAATTGGACCACCATTTAAAAATGCAGCGTAGCCTGTTATGCTACGTCTGGTATCTGGATCACCACCCCAATCAGCATCACAATACATCTTTAGCTGAAACGACTTAGAATTCAAATTAAAATGAATACCATGATCCATAGTACCTTTTAGATATTTTAAAACTCTTTTAACGCCTTGCCAATGAGACTGCGATGGTTTCTCCAAGTATCTACTTAATACACCAATGATGTAGGCGATGTCAGGTCTAGTGCACACCATCAAATACATTAAGGACCCAATAGCTTCACGGTATGGAACATTTTGTTCCATTCTAGTATCTGAATCGTTCTTTGAAAAATGTCTACCTACTTCTGCAGGTGTAGATACAGGAAAACAATCAAGGTGACTAAAGCGTTCTAAAACCTTCTCAGTATAAGCGCGTTGAAATATTTTTAGCGAATTCTTTTCTATGTTAATTTGTATTTGAAGACCTACGAAAAATTCGGCGTTGCTGTGTGTTATTTGGAATTCGAAATGTAAGTTGTGTAACAATTTGTTGAGTATGTTGGAATTGTTGCCGCATATAAGTCCATCATCAACATACAGTAGTAAATACATCACGTCATTACCATTTTCATAAGTGAAAACACATAAATCGGCCCATGACTGTTTAAACCCGAAATCGATGAGAAATTTTACAATTCGCTTGTTCCATTGCCTTGAGGCTTGCTTCAACCCATACAAACTCTTTTTTAGTAAACATACTCGATCATCTTGGCTAAATCCTTTTGGCTGCTCCATGTAGATGGTTTCTTCTAAATTTCCATGTAGAAATGCCGTTTTAACATCAAATTGTATAATTTCCATAGCATGGGCTGCTGCTATAGCTAATACTGCCCTAACAGAATCGTACTTGACAACAGGTGCGTAGATTTCGTCGTACTCAAGACCTTGTGTTTGAGAGCATCCTCTCACAACTAAACGTGCTTTGAATTTGTCGATTTCGCCATTAGATTTGAATTTCTTCTTAAAAATCCACCGATTAGTAATAACATGCATATCATTGGTTCGTGGGACCAAAATCCATGTGTTGTTCTTTTGAAGAGACTTTATTTCTTCATTGATCGCCTCAGTCCATTGCTCGCAGTCTGCACTTGACATTGCCTCATCTAAGGTTGATGGCTCTACGCATGCTACACATAGTTCACCAACATTATTTTCTGCTTCAGCATCGTTTTGTTTTCTTAAAGTACTTCTTAATGGGTAGGGACTTCGTTGTTGCTTTTCAATTTTGTTGAAAATTGGTGATTGATGAACGTTGTCTTCTTCTTCTTGAACGCTGCTTTGTTTAGTTTCGTAGTATTCGTTAACTGCAATACGTGTTTCGTTGAATACGACGTCACGTCGGATAAGCACTCGTCTATTACTTGGATCAAATACCCTGTAAGCTTTGCTTTCCTCATTGTAGCCGACTAATATGCCTTTGATAGAGTTTTTGTCCCATTTTGTACGCTGCTCTTTGGGAATGTGGATGTATGCATCGCAGCCAAAAACGCGAATATTTGCAAGAGAAGGTTTCCTTCCAAACCATTTTTCGTAAGGAGTACACCTGTCAATGACGTCGGACGCTGTTCGATTTTTTATGTAAACTGCAGTATGAGTTGCATCAGCCCATAAGTATAGTGGCAACTGCCTACTATGTAGCATCGCTTTAGCACTTTCAACAACAGTTCTATTCTGCCGCTCTATAAACCCGTTCTGCTCAGGAGCTCTCGGCGTTGTTACCTCGTGCTTAATGTTATTTTTTAAAAATAAATTATTTACCTCCTCGTTGCAAAATTCAAGGCCGCCATCTGATCTTATGCGTTTTATTTTATGTCCGTCTGCCTGAACATCTGCCAAGAACTGCATCAGCTTATTTAAAACAGCTGTTTTATTCTTTAGAAAATATACAAAACAATATCGCGAATAGTCGTCTTTTAAAAGCAAGAAATAATTTGACCCTCCAATTGATGATTGGCTCATTTTTCCACAAAGATCCATGTGGAAAATTTCACCTGGCTTACTTGCTCGCTTAGCACCAGATTTAGGAAAAGAATTCCTATGCTGTTTACCATAGGCACATCCTTCACAAAATGTTTGTTCTTTTGGTACATATGAAATGTTCAAGTCGTCCACAATTTTATTTTCGCTCATTTGACGCAGCGTTTTAAAATTTACATGCCCTAGCCGCTCGTGCCATAGCATAATACTTTCTTTTGTCAGCACATTAATTGATGATGTCAGAAGTGGTTTTACATTCATGCGGTACAATCTGTTTTCGCTTGTGCCTTCAGCCACTATATTATTGCTTTTTATAAAATAAACATGCTCACCACCTGGCTCAAAAATTACTCTAGTGCCTCTTTCAGTTACTCTTGAAATTGATATAAAATTTTTATCGAGCTCTGGCACCAACAATACATTTTTAATTAAAAACATTTCATTTGACTTGCCTTGTATTTTGATGTCACCTTTACCTTTAATTTTTAAACGCCGTCCATCGCCCACTCGCACATATGAGTTTTCTGATGTTTCAGCTTTGTAGTTTGTAAAAAGTTCCTTCTGGAATGACATGTGGTCGGTGGCACCTGAGTCTGCATAAAAGTAATTTTCGATTTTATTAGGGTTTATTGATTTGTCTACGTTAAACAAATATGCATTTGCATCAGTTTTATTTGTTTCATTTTGTAATGCCAGTGAACATGACTCATTTTTTCTATCTTCTTTGTTTCTTTGATCGCTCTGTCGTTTTCTGCATTCTCTTGCCCAATGTCCCGGTTTTTGACAATAATTGCATTTGCCACTTCGTTTTTGGTTCGGTTTATAGTTGTTGCTATTTTTGTTTCTGGATTTACTTGCTGTATATACGGCATTCGAGGGGCCACTGTTGTTGTTTTTGTTGCCATTTGTACGTAAATTCATAAGACTTTCTTCATTAACAAGGTGCTCAGTCAATCGTTCTATGTTTTGTTGTTCTCGTGGCACTGCATACCAAGCGGTGCGTACGTGATCAAATCTCACTGGTAGACTGCTCAAAATTTTTGCAACAATCATAGGCTGTTTTTGTTCTAAGTTCATATCATTGAGTCTGTGTGCTATCGACATAACATTTGCAACAAAATCAACAACTAATTCGTCATCTGTCATTTTGATACTCATAAATTTTTCAAGAAGAACTTGTGCAGACTGTTCACTTTTTTCAGCGTGAATGGCTTTTAATTTTGACCACATTTGCGCTGATGTTGAGCATTCGGTGAGGTACTTAAGTTGCTCCAACTCTATTCCTCTCATAATGAATGCCTGCGCTTCCGCATCTTTTTCGTCCCATTGTGTAGCATTTTGCTGTGTTCTTTCCATTGTGCCTAGAATGTATGGCTTTAATTTATTTTCCGCCATATATATTTCCATTTGTCGTCGCCATAGCTGGTAGTTCTGCCCGTTGAATCGATGAATGTGGTAAACTCTTGATTCACTCATGCTTGCTTTTTTCCCACTTTCAAGCTCAGCCGGAATCTCAGAGTTTAAACAAACGCTGTCGATTGTGTCTTCCAAAAAACCAGAAACAATTGCAGAATCAAATGGGATCGACTCGTCGCTATCCATAAATTTATTTGCTCAAAGTCACTGGCATATGCAGCACGTGGGCACCTGGGCCCATAACCTGTTGAAGATATGTGATTTGGTATACAAATCGATGTAAATAAAAATGCAGATGCCCGTAAACTTGTTCGGAATAAAACAACGAAGTAATTTAGTTTGAAATTATATTTAATGCAAAATTACTCGAAATAAAAATGGATTACAAAATTAATGAACTGAATAATGGGAAGAGAACTAAAACAGAAGAAGGAAACAAAAACGGGAAGAATATAAGAACAATAATTAAATAAAGTTGCCAGACAAAAATAAGTTCATAATTCAGAAAGTGAATATCGCAACAATCACTTTTTATCCTATCGATATGTATGTATGTACATACTTACCCCAATTGTCAGTTCAACAATACACCTGAGGGCAAATTACTGCATTCGATATCGAACGAAATTTCCATACAAATTCCAAAAATTTTGTATGGGATTTCGTTCTATATCGAATGCCGTAATTTGCCCCCTGGCTTTTGAATGAAAATCGTTAAAACGTGATTCCATAGAAATTTCTTGTGGGTTTCGTTACGATGTTAATAGCCATGGTTTACAAGCATATCCCGAATCACCTATAAATATTTATTTAGAAAAATATACATGTATGTAAATACATGTCAGTCCAAAATTTTTTTAAAAAGTATTTTGTGACCATGGCTGAATATTATTTAGAGCAAAAATAATAATTAGTTTTATTTTATTTCCAAATAATAATTGACATTCTTTTGTTGTCGATTAAATAAAACAAAATCTAAAAACAAAAAAACAAAATTGAAATGAGTGAGCGAAATGCTCAAAACTCAAATAATATAAACAATGTTAATCCAAATAATAACAAAAACAATGTAAATACAAATTACAACAATATTAATGTTGATAATGACAGAAAACGAAAAATCGAAAATATGGATAACAATGCTCCAGCAAAACAATTTAAAAACAATTATTATTCAGTGTTAGACTGTGAAAAAGATGATCAATGTGATAAAGATGTAATAGAAAAATTTGAGAAACATGTAAAAGAAAATAAAAATAAAGAGAAACCTGTAAGTTCTCATGCAGCTACTGCAACTACTAGCAATAAATCATCAAAAGTAATTACTGAAAACACAGTGGTTAATTTAGAAAAATGTACAAACAAAAAAATACCCCCAATAAACATTATCGATATTGATACAAAAGAATTAATTCAATATATTAACAATGGACTTAAAATAAATGATTTCAAAATAAAAGATTTTAGAAACAAAAAATCATTGTTTGTAAATACAATTCAAGATTTTCAAAGAGTTAAAGCATACTTAGAAAAGGCAGAAACAAACTTCTTTACCTTTACACCAAAAGATACGAAAATCAAAACATATTTACTTAAAGGTCTCGATGCAAGCGTAAATACAGATGAAATATTATTTGAACTTTTGAAATTTGAAAACGAAAACTTAAAATTTACAAAAGTTAGTCCTTTTTCAACAAAGTTATCTGTTGAAAAGAAAATCAATTTACCAAAATTTCTCTGGAAAGCAACATAAATTCTCTGAAAAATATCAAAACCGTTGTATTAAGTGGGGACAAATTAGACGACCCGAAATACCCCAATGCTGCAATTGCCAGGGATTTTTTCATAGTGCTGCCAATTGCTATCTTCCCAGAAGATGTGTAAAATGTAGCACGAGCCACGAAAGAGGAATGTGCCCTATTCAACAAGTAGCAGCTGAACAGAAAAACAAGTTGTACTGTGTACTTTGCAACAAGTATGGACATCCTGCATCTTATAAGAGTTGTAAAAAGTACAAACAACTCAAACAAAAAGAGAAAAAACTTATCAGAAAACAAAACTTATAATACAAATTTATTTACTAATCAAGAATGTTCCTTTGCAAATGTAGTAAGAGGTAATAATATGTCAAATGTAGATGCAAATAAAGCAGATAATGTAATTACTAACTCATTTGTAAAAGAAATGAAAAATTTTATGATAAATGTAAATAACCAATTGATAAACTTTCAAAAACAATTAACCTTACAAGTATCTAGAATAGATACAATCTTTTCCATGCTTGTGGTATAAAAATGCCATCAAACAACCAAACAATTTCAAAAAACTCAAAATAATCCAAATAAACGTCAATTCACTAATACTAATAAGTAGAAGGTACGATCTTCACCAATTTATTAGTAAACACAATCCTGATATCGTGCTCCTAGGCGAGACTAAACTAAATCCAAAACATAAAATTCAATTCGAAAACTTTAATTTGATACGAAAAGATAGAAAAGGTGCAACCCAAGCCGGAGGCACAGCAATATTAATCAAAAATAGCTTTAAATATAGTTCTTACACAAACAGCGTAATAAAATCATTTAATACACTAGAAACATGTATAATTAAAGTTCCTTTGGCCACAAATAAAATATTGTTCATTATTTCAGCATATTATCCATCTGGTAATGATAATGATCTCTTAAAAAGCGAAATAAACAAGCTTTTTGAATCTATGGACTTAGAAAATGAAAACAATTATTACATTTTAGCTGAAGACCTAAACTGTAAACATACAGAACGCTGTTGATAATAAAAAATACAAAATCGTAAGTTGTGTTTTTTTTTAATCTAAAAATTGTAGTGTAATATTTTCGGCGCTCTTGGTTGCGGGTTTACGGGGATCAAAACTTGTATATTTAATTGGTCATAACTACTACAATATACCGATATCAACAATGTCTTAGTATAAATGTGTTCGAGCACCCAAAAGTTTTATTAATGTTTGAAAGTAATTAGTCGAACTTATATATATTGTATATATGTATGTATATTAAAACGATTAATTTGGCTCAAGTCCAAACCCGAGTTTACCCATTTATTTATTCCAATTTTTTAATTTAAGAGAATACTATATATAGAACAATTTTTTTATTATTCATTAGACTAGCAAAACGTTTTTACAAATTTTTACTGCACTTTACCACAAAGCATACAGAGTTGACAGAAGGGGAAAACTATATAAGATTATTTTCCGATTCCCTCTATTCGCACAGGCAACGATAAAGAAGTTCAAAAAATATTTAGCATTCTTTGTGGTTTTCTTCTCTGTATTAACGTATTTTACACAAAGTGCTTTGTGGTATTTTATTCTTCCCAACACGGAATGATTGAATTTTGCATATCCCACAAACTAATAATCATATTGGAGCTAAAAACTTGCTATTCACAAAACCAAAGCACACACAAACCACAATTTTTCCAAAATTATATTACAATTTGTAATGCAAGATTTTCAGGTATACGATTTATTAATTTAATTTTCTTTTTCTCGGGTTTTATTACATTCTTCTCTCTGCCTCGTTAATGTATTAACGCTAGAGCACCCCTCCCCCCCCCCCCAAAGTTAATAGAAAATATATACACCTAGCGGAATTTGAATTTAACCGGAAAAATACCCCACTTGTTCTAAAACTTAATATTACAAGATGATATTAAGACATGCATCTACACTTGATAATCGAGTTGTGTTTAGTGTATACTTGTTTCGTCAAAATGGAGTGTAAAAGGTTGGCAATACCGTACTGCACTTTACCTGCAGTCAAGTTTGTGCAATATTAACTCTTTTCACTTTGACTGCCGACTGCAACACATCATATAACTTCGTGGTACTGGAAACCTAATTTCTCTAAAGAAACCACGTGCCATCTCTCTATTACTTAAAACTTAAAACCTCAAAAAGTAAAAAAAAGAAAATCGTCATCAAGGGCACGCTTAGGGTTATAAACGGGAGGACTCTTAAACCTTTACCCGTTTAACCACGAAATTGCGACACGTCTTTATTCGGGAAGTCGCTGATCCAGCAATTACTACGGGTTGAAACCGTTTTATTCCCAGTGAGCAGGAGATCTCCGTGGTGAGCTTCTATAGGGAGCCATCACGGCGACTTTAATTGCTAAGTCTTTCACTGAGGCAGGTGCAACCTGGAACAAGCAAAAAAAAAAAAGAGAAACCGATATAAACCAAACCAGAAAACAAACGTTGTGTACATATATAGCTCCACCACAAATTAAAACCAAACGAAAACATATTGTCATTAAGCAAATGAAGGAAGGAGGAGAGAATAAGTTTGCATAAAACCTGGTTCGTTGACAGAGACACACCTCGATGTAGTGCGGGCTTAAGAAAAAAGGAGGAAAGGCTTAAATAATAATAAACAAAAAAAAAAAAGACAAACCTAAAACATAATGTTGGTAATAAAGAACAAACCAAAACCTAATTTCTTTAACCAATAACAAATTCCTACGTGCGGAGCGTGAATTAAATAATAATAATAAGTAAAGCCTAAACTTGGATAATGAGACAAGTGGCCGTTCTGTAAATTGGGCTACCTAGTTGGAATTTTTTATTGGTTATATATAATAAATAATAATAAGTTTAAGTTAATGTTAATTTTTTATTGAATAGCTTAAGTAAACGCATAGCGCATGGAGATCACCATATCTATTGTTTTTTCATAACAAATCCATACATATTGTTAATATCAGCGATTGCAGAGGCCTCTACAACAGCTCTAATTGTTCCGGTAACTTAACAACAACTACAATTGTATAAAATTCGGTGAGTGATCCAACATCTATTTGTATTAAAACAAAAAAAGATATTTATATACATATACATATATAACATTGAATCTTGCTTGTTCTCATAAATATCAAGAGATCCTATGCAAAACTTTGATAATAATAAAAGGAAAAAAAACAAAAAAAAAACATTAAATCAAGAAGCAACACTCAGAAAATATTGCCGGTATATTTATAATTGTACCGATATACAATATACTAATATCCCTATGCTCCAATAACCATCATGCAACGATAGCAACATGTATCTATACATTTTGCCTCTAATCGCACAGGGATACATGCATAACAATCATCTCTTTTCTTACCCTACATATGTAAGTAATATGAAATGTTCAATGGTTAACCAGAGCTACATTTTTTTGCTAATTACTAATTTGGGTATTGCTTCTTGGTACTGTACATTTGGTCGTAGGTGTCCTAATATATACAATTAAAAATTTAGTTTAAGTATACCCTAAATCAACTTTCGTAACTTTTACTGACGTTTGAATTTTGTAGTTCAGTCAAGGTCACGTAATTATTTTTCTAAATACAACTTTTAAAATAATACGTTAATGTCTATACCACTAATTATCATCGTTATTGTCGAAAAGGTAGTGATAAGAAAAGGTAGTTTTCTTGAAGCTAATGAATTTTTTTATTATTGTGAATGCTGTTTTAATATAATAAATTAAACATGGGTAACTAAATTTTTTTAAGTTTTCTTACTGGTGAGTGAATAAAAAGGGGCAAAGGCTCAGAGGGGGGATCTTAGTTTTAATATACACGCCACTAGGATCATAGGCAGGGAGGGTGATGAGGCACGTCTCTTCGTTTAACTCATCTTGAAGAGACAACAGATAGGTTTTTCTTTGGAGTTTAGTTGATACGGTTTTTACGACCAAATTAACTGTTAACTTACGTACCTAAAGGGGGTTATTTCTATCTATCTTGGAGTCTATAATATTATTTATGTAACCCAATTCTACTAGGCAGACGAGATCATGGAGGGCAAGTACCCTAACCCCACCGACTGACCGCTAGCGGCTTCAATGGCTCCACTAGTTCTCAGATTTCGTATCAGAGCAACCCTTGCCTGTAGACCAATTTTCATCTGTAGTTATGAAAAACAAAAGGACAGATTACAATGTTTGTTTTCATGGCTCTTTTAGTTGTATTCATTACATAAATTGGCGCCCAACGTGGGGCCGTAAAGGATGGTTAAAGTACTGAAAAGTATCTTTTGCCAAACCTTATCTGCTCTAAACAATTTTTACTAACAGTTAATTCGAGTTGTATTTTAATGTAAATTCCTCGTTACTATGATAAGGAAACTGAAGTATAAGTTTCAAATAGTTGCTAGTATATTTTTCGGAATTTTCGAGTACTTGGAAGAAGAAAAGATTCGAATATATCGACCAGAAACAAACTAGTAACATTTTTGATTTTTACATGGAAGGGAAACGTAGTAGCTTAATCGGGACAACCTATATCTTTTTCAACTTGGCTGCCGATGCTCTGGCTTTATTCCTGGAACCACTATTTTGTTGCGATGCGACTTATAGTCCGTTTAAATCAGAGGAGATATTGTAACTAAGTAAAATTATCGGTTTGTTGGATATAGATAGGATTGTATCAAAGCATTAAAAGCTGAATACATGGATAAACAAACATTATAGCCTATCGGCCAATGCCACTAAAAGGAAAACCGTTCTCATGCAGATGCTTCTTATTTACACTTATCCGGTAAGAAAACTAATATATAATATAGGAAAGATACATACGTTTCAATAATCATAATTTGCTAGTTTGGATTGTTTTTTCTTTGAAATTTTGTTTTACTTTTAGTTATAGCTTATGTTATACATATAATTTTAAATTTTTTTCCTCAACTTATTCATTTTGGTATAATATTTTTCGGACTAGTATTTAATTTCTCTCCTTGTGAGTACGTAAAAAAAATATTCAATATTATATACTACTTCCTTTCTTGCTAGTTGGTGTATGAATTATCCTTTGAAAGTCCAATACCTTTCTTCGGGAAATAACTGGTTTCGGGAAACGCTCTTTATCGCTGGGGGCTAAAATTTTTTGCTTTTCGTGTTATTTGGTGATTGTATCTGAGGTGATTTTGATAATTAGTTGTCTAGTTCTGTCATAATAATTGCGATGGCTATGGTGCATCGATCGCCTCCGCCTTCTCAAGGCAACGCTGCTGCAGAGGTAACTAGTGACAATTTCTGTGTAGTATGTAACGAAAAGTTGAGTGAGGGACAAGATTGTCTAATCATATCAGAATGCTATCATGTGTTTCATAGCAATTGTATTGAGAACTATCTTGCAAAATCTCAGAGTGTCCTACCTGCAAAAGACCCTGCGCTCCGTCTGAGTTAAAGGCCGTTGGTATTCAAGAACAGTCACACCCGTCTGAAAAACCTAAAGCTGTGGCTCAGGGTAAAACTAAAGGGTTAAAGGTAAGCTATATAGTACTCGAAGTCAACCAAAAACTTTATTTAATGAGCCACAATCTCCTGGTCGGGAAAATATCTCGAATACTCAGCCGTCAAAGACGAAAAGTACTCCCAGTGGAGTGCCGCCTAAAGCTACTCATGACAATTTGCTACCAGTAAATAGATCTTGTTCAAAGTCCGAAAGTGTTTCTGAAAATGCGGTATTAAATGTGAGCTCAGAACAATTAACTGGCATAATTGAGAATACAGTATCGCGACTATTGCAAAATTTAAATTTTGGACCACTACCACAAAATGCCGCTGGGCAGATTTCCAGTTCTCGCCCCCAAGGTTTCTCAGATACCCCGAATGGTGCTCATTATGGTACAAATCTTCCTTTTCGAGCCCCAACTATTCGCCCCATTCCGCAAAATTGCAATTTATTTGATGAAAATTTGGCCAGACGCGCAGATAAAATAACCTCCATTATCCAAAATTGGAACATCAAGTTTGATGGATCCAGCAAGGGTATTAGTGTGGAGGAATTTTTATACCGAGTAGGTTGTTTGACAAGGGACAACTTTAACAATGACTTTTCGGCAGTGTGTAGAAATTTACATATATTACTGGCAGGAAAAGCTCAGGAGTGGTTCTGGCGCTATCAC